>JARWLC010000001.1:99623382-99805882 GCA_033318265.1 Phyllotis vaccarum
CCACAGCCTCACACCACACAGGGAATACCTCAGAAATGTTTTGTTGATTGGTGTGGAGCTGGCAGCATCCATCAATACTGCCCTCAACATTATTGTTTTCTGCTGAATCGCTTCCTCATCGCAGGATTGACTTACATAAGACAAGGCTGTGAATTCAGGCTGTATTACAATCCCTCTTGGTTTAATAAATTCATAATTTGACATTTGAGAGTGGCATAATGGAACCTATCCATCCAACCCAGTACTGTGTACTGACAGAGGCACAATTGAGACTATGAAGTATTTTTTGATATCATAAGCCATTCAAAATATCATCAACCACTTATAATTTGATATTCATCCTACATCACTGTGGTTGACTGTTCTTCTAGAATCTCATGTCTTTGCTAATAAGCTCTAAGCCGGTAGTTTAACTGACCTGTTAGATTCACACGCACCACCACCACCACCCCCCACCCCCTCCATTCCCATCTTGGATCGACTGCTATCCGACTCATCTCAATCGCTAGGAAGGCCCTTTGCTTTTGGAAAAGACCATCTGACACATTTTTGGAGAGCTAGACATCCTTTATGCCAAACCCAGTAGACTAACACTAAAACCCTTAACTAAACAGCGCACGTGCTTAGCAGGGACGGAGCCTGTTTCTAACATTCAATGTACTTCTTCAGGCAGACATCCAACACGGAACAAAATGTTATGAAAGACAAAAATCAAAACAGAAGCAACAGGAACCTGCCCTAGATTGAACAGATTCGACAGTCAACATAATATATAAATAATCCTTGATCTTCCACACTGGAAAAAACCCTGCAGCTATGAAGGACATTCTTGGAGTAGTTGGAGAGATTAGAATATAGATTGTTAATACCATTTCTCTTGAGTCTTAGTATTCAAACAGAAATTTCTTGACTATACTAATGTATGGTGGTTGCTTGTAGGACATTAACTTGATTTTAGATACTACCTGTTAAAATATTCATTTATAAAGAGTGATGGTGTTTGCAGATTTCAAATGGCTCTGAAAAACTAAATAATGACAAAGATTCAAAGCAAAATATAGGAATTCACTTAGAGATAAATCTATAATTAATACTTCTAAAAGAAGGCTCTAACAGAAGTCCATGCTATTGCTTTTCAAAATGTATGTAGGATTGAAAATATCAAAATATATTTTGGTGGTGGTGGCGTATGCCTTTAGTCCCAGTACTTCGGAGGCAGAGGCAGGGAGATCTTTGAGTTTGAGGCTAGCCTGGTTTCAGGACAGCCAGGGCTACACAGAGAAACCCTGTCTCAATGTCTCAAAAAAACCAAAAAAAAATAAAGATTGTGTGTGTGTGTGTGTGTGTGTATGTAAATGTGGGAGTTACTTTTACATGTATATTTTTACATAAATATTTTACATACATATATGTAAAAATAACTCCCAAATTTACAAGTGGGCACATGCTAAGAGCTCTATGTCAGTTGTAGCCTTTGGAATCATACACATATTGAGCACTCCATAAACAAGGATGTCAGAGATCAAGTTGAATGTAGAATGTATGTTTAGATTAATATTGTGCATCAGGCTATGCATCAGGATAAATCCCAAGAAAATTCTCCATATAGTTTTAAAGAAGTATTTGTTGACTGGTAACATTCAAAGTGAAAAACACTGAGTGTAATGGTCCACACCTTTATCCCCAGAACTTGGGAGGCAAAGGTAGGAGGATCTCTATGAGTTCAAGCCAGCCTGATCTACAATAGTGAGTCCCAGGGAGCCAGGGCTGCATGGCTGTCCCAGGAGGGGGAAAAAGGTGACTGCCAAGTTAGGTAAGAAAAAACATCTTAGAATATCTCTCCCTGATTTCTATCTGAGTTGTCTTTTTCCATTGTGACTGGTGAGGATGTGCATGCATGCACAGACATGTACTCTATGTACTCTGGTTTACATGTGGAGTTAGAAAACAGCTTACAGGAGGTGACTCACCCCTCCCACCACGTGGGTCCTGGGGATCGGGCTAAGGTCACCACGCTTGGAGGTGTGTTTGTAGCCCTTGAGCAATCTCGCCTGCCCCAAGGGACCATGTGTTAAGATACTAATATTGAGGGGCATTTGTTTGTTTGTTTTACAGCTCTGCCTTTTTCTCTTATAAGCATGCTCATCACCCAGGGACTTGTCCACCAAGGTAAGTGTCATTGTTTATTAATACCTTAATTTCAGAGAACCCAGGTTTTGTGGCCTTTGGACATTTATTGTATTAGTTTAAGATTTTTGGGTCATGAAGGCTTTGCTTGTTTTTAGCTAATGTAAAGAGTCTTTCTCTGTCCCGCCAGCCAGCTCCCAAATCACCACATAGAGACTTAATTATAAATGCTCAGCCTTAGCTTTGGCTTGTCCCACCATCTCTTATAACTTAAATTAACCCATTTATGTTCATCTATATTCTATCACATGGCTTTTACCTCTCTCCCGTTCTGTGTGTCTGACTCGATCTGTATCTGGCTGCCTTCTCTGCCTCTCTTCTTCCCAGAGTCCTCTCTGTGCCTGGAAGCCCTGCCTAGCTATTGGTCAGTTAGCTCTTATTAAAGCAATCAGAAGGCACCTTGGCAAAGACACAGTTTCCCAGGGTACAAAATGATGATTCTACAACAAACTGAAGCTTTTATCTCTACAAAAGAGAACTTCTCATCTTTGGGGGGAAAATGTATTTGATTATTTGATAAAGGTGCCATTCTAGCTGATAGCTGACTTTAAAATGGATTGTAATTGATTTGTGTTTCATCTAAAAAGGGACTGTAAATAGAGAAGGGGACAGGGAGGGCATAGCTAGAGAGGTAGCAGGTGTAGACTCAGCACAACTGCCTTTGAAGACCACCAAAAGATCCATGACTGTAGTGGCTACTGTTCCTGTTGCCATGTCTACAAAAGCAGTTTAAGGAAGGAGGGGCTTATGTTTGTTCTTTGTTTGAGAAAGGATGTAGTCTACATGGTGGGGAAAGAATGGTTACAGGTCAGTGAGGCACCTGATCCATCCCATTGTGACTATTAACTAGGAAGCAGAAAGTGGGTAGGAAGTCTGGTCAGGTTATGAAACCTCAACATCCATCTCCAGAGACCATTTTCTTCAATGAGGCTCTGCTTCTAAAGTTTCTACAACCTTCCCAAACAGCACCCCCAGCTGGGGACCATGTGTTCAAATACATGAATCTGCGGTAGTCATTTCCCACCAAACTACAACATTGAGCTTAGGAGTTTGTGGGGCTAGTGTCTTCAGAACAAAGGGCAGCCCATTTAGGACTGTAGTCACCACCTTGCCTTGTCCCTATGCTGTGTTTGGACCTTTGACCTTAAGACCTATAACCTAATAAATTCATATTATCTTAAGGCACTGAACTGGTGTCCATCTCTATGGCAGACACAAGGACTCCAATAGTGTCTGTTTATCACAGAAGTCCCTGAGTCTCCCAGGGGCCCTGACCATCTATAAGGCCATCTTATCAAATGCTACTAATTGCCATGATTTTAAAAATGTCCAAAAAATAAAAAATAAAAAACTTTAGTAAAGACAGATGTCATTGAATAACGTTAAAAAAGTTAATGTCTAGAAACATAAGGAGAAAATATCCTGGGTTTATTTTCCCCTTTTTTTTCCTTGAGAGCCTATATGCCACATGTCTAGAAAATTCCACGTTGGTTGCTGTTATCCTTATCCATAAAGATCTTGTATTAAATATTATTGCAATTTTATAAGTTGAAAAGAGTCTTTTCAAAGAATTGAATTCACCAGTCACTACCAAGATTTTCATTAAATTATTTTTAATGTGGATATATGGCCAGAACCTATGGAATGAGGTCTTATAAATATCTACCTACCCCAAATCTACCCAACCTCTTGAATTTGTGCTATTCAGGGTTGCATGTTAGTTTCCTACAGCTGCTAAAATAAACCATTGTGAGCACAATAGCTTAAGACAGCATACATTTATTATCCAGAGGACACAGACAGAATGGGTCTCACTTGGGGGCTGAAAAGATGGCTCAATAGTTAGGAGCACTGGCTGCTCTTCCAGAGGTCCTAAGTTCACTTGCCAGTAACCATATGGTGACTCACAACTATCTATAATGGAGTCTGATCCCCAGTTCTGGCATGCGGTAGTACATGTAGATGAGCACTCATATACATACATAAATACTTTTTTTTTTTTTTTAAGAAGAATGGGTCTTATTAGGCTAAAATCAAGATAGGGGTACAGTTGTGTTTCTCCTGGAAATTCATCTTTTCCCCTCTCAAAGTTCCAGAGGGGATCTACACTTCTTGGCTTGTGGCCTTTTTCTGTCTCCAAAGCCAGCTATGTTGAGCCAAGCTTTTCCACCTCTGATCTCTTCAGTGCCAACCAGAGATCATTGTGATTATGTTTAATCCACCTAGTCTTTAAAGTTACCTGACTGGGCAACTTAATTCTGTTTTATTGTCTAATTCCCTTCTGTAGTATAACATATTCAGAGTTGCCAAAGATTATGTGTGGACATATTTAGAAGCCCACTAATGTAGGGTAATAGTTCTCTCTCAGTACCCAAATATGCAGCAGCTGCTTTCCAGATAATTGGCTTGGAGGCTTAATATTATTTATAAATGATCGGCCAGTAGATTAAGCTTATTACTGTTTCTAACGCCTAAATTAACTCATAATTTTTATTTATGATGAAACATGTGCCCTGGTACCTTGTCTCAGTAAGACATTCTCATCCTGCTTCCTCTGCATCTGGCTGATTTCTGCTTTTCCTCTTCCCAGAATTTTCCTAATCTAGTCTCCCCACCTATATACTTCCTACTGGGCTACTGACCAATCAGTGTTTTATTAACTCAATACAAATGACAAATCTTTACAATATACAAGAGCATTGTCCTAGAGCATGCTAATCTACCTAGCACCTAGAACAAGCTACAGTGTTTTCACTTTAAAAATGTGATAGGCATAGTGACACTCACCTGCAGTCCCAGGACTGGGGAACAGAGATATGTAGATCTATGAGTTTAAGGTCAGCCTAGTCTACATAGCAAGTTCCAGGACAGCCAGGGCTACATAGAGACCCTGTCTTTAATTAATTAACTAATTACTGACGAATAAATAAGAATTAAATGGTGATATATACTGTGAACCTCTAAGTTAAACTTCTCTGTTGAGTTACTCTTAAAAATAGAGTATAGTGACTGGTCTCCTTCAATCAGTTTAAATAGGCCTTTAGTTGTGATTTTCATATTGCTTTCCACATTTTGTATTGTTTCCTGAGACAGCTTCTGAGGGTTAACTTCAACTACAGGTTGAATCATAATTCTTCTAAAATTATTTCTTCAGATTAATAATGTGCAAATCTTAGAGATGTTATATCTTAAGCTTGGATGTTCTCTTTACAAATTTAAATAAATGATTAAATGCAATAATACATTCCTATATTACTCTTCAGGTTATTTAGCTGCTAATCCAAGATTTGGATCATTACCTAAAGTCGCATGTAAGTCATAAGAATTTAAGATTTGGGCTGGGGAGGTAGCTAGGTGGTTTGAAGCACCAAGGCCCCGAGTTCACTTCTCAGCATTAAACCAAATGAAAAGGCAGATTCATTTTAACAAGGTTTGTAAGAACTAAGGACGTGAATGTGCATCTCAAGCGTGCAGCCTGGGCTGACTCTTACAAACCACTCTCCACTTTCCACCACTGGCCTGCATTTGCCTGCTCATCCCAGCACTTTCCAATCTGCAGGTTAACAGTAGGGACGTGGGCCACTGTCGTCTTTAAAGCATGAGCAAAGACTAGTAAGATATATAAAGTTTTCTCTCAGTATCCATGAGAGCTAGGCTCCATGACCCATGGGCACCATATCTACAGGGGCCTAAGTCCTTCTTATAAATGATGGGCGTTTACATCTAATATAATCTACATATCCATATTAATCTAATCTATATATCCTTCTTTCTAAAGACAGTCTTTATGCACCTATAACGTGTGATGCAATGCAAATACTATGTGCATTGTTGTTGTATGACATGCTTGGGCAGTGATGCATAAAAGGCTTGTACGTGTTTGGAATAGAAGATTTTGAGGGGGATATTTTTTTCAGTCTGTTTTTGGTTAAACTCACAGCTCTGAAACCTGTATGTGGAACCACAATTGTCCACAGCAAAGCTTTCGAATGGCAGGTTCATTAGGAGAGTTATGTTTTGTTCTCTTGGCTTGATCAGTCTTTTAAAAATATTATCTAAAATACACATTAAAAATGGGTAATATTTTCTTTTAAACCGGAGACATTATAATAAGAATATATTACAGTCTCTGGGTTTCTTCTGCTTGGTACACACAGATGGCTCGTGTTAGAATTATTCAGTTTACAAATTGAATCTTATTCCCAACTAGGGAACAGACTGAAGATTTCTCCTGCAGGAGGTTCCCCCTTTCTATGACTTATTTTCCAGAGGCAAGGGGTCAACAAGCCAAGAGACTTCACCACCCCATGACATAGAGGCTACCTGACCCAGATTCACCCTCCCGCCCCTGGCAGCCTCAGCTGTTGGTTTGACAGCTAGGTGGATGCCCACTCTGGGACAGCCCCAGTGTGTGCTCTTCCCTGATCCTCCTAACCTCCTTACGGCAGCTCAAAGCAGAGATCAGTGTTTATACCTCCAGTGTTCACACCTGCCCTTAGAGGTTTATTTTAATGTCCAAATGATGGTTAGGAAGGTGTAGGTAATGGTTAATGAATGCAATTCTGGGCTTTTCAACTAATTGTGTGTGTTTCCTAACCTGCCTTTACAGTGGCTGGTCTCTTGGGATTTGGCCTTGGGAAGGCTTCCTATATAAGGGTGTGCCAGAGTAAATTCCATTCCTTTGAGGATCAGCTTCGTGGTGCTGGGTTTGGTCCTGAGCATAACAGGTTTGTGTCTGATGGAGGAATTGTAATGAAGAAAATAAGAAGAGGAATAGCCTGGTGTAGTGGCAATGCCTTTAATCCCAACACTTGAGAGGTAGAGGCAAGAGGATGTGTGTGAGTTTGAGGCCAGCCTAGACTACAGAGTGAGTTCCAACCGCCAGGGCTCCATAGCAAGGCTCTGTCTCAAGAAATCGAACAAGACAAAAAGCAGACAACTGAAGTGAAGAATTACTCTCTGTAATATTAAGCACATTAACGATTTTGTTTCTTAAGAAAATACTCTTTAACCTTCAAGGTTTGGTTCATTACTATTCAACTTCAATAATTATCATTTGACTTAATTGCCAATTTCATTTACTCAACGTGTATTTAATGAGCACCTACTACATTCAAGGCCTTGTATAAATCTCTGAGGAGTTCCTTTGTGAACAGATGTGTCTTGTGTCATTGCATAGTTGCTCACCATTTAAAGCTTCTTCCTTACTGCAGAGCTTCTCAAAGCCTTTCATCTCTCTCTCTCTCTCTCTCTCTCTCTCTCTCTCTCTCTCTCTCTCTCTCTCTCTGGATGTGTCCTGATAGCTGATAGCAAGACTTATTCTCCACAGGGCCATAAGTAATAGGGCTCGAGTTTATAGTGTAGCCTGCCTCCTAGAGAACTTGGACTGAACGCCAGTTCTACCACAATTGTCTTAAACTCAAACCTTCAGGTTTCTCATCTGTCCAAACTGACTACCAGAATAACTTCCCCAGGGTGTTATGATGAAGGAAAATGTTTATTTATGACACTCAAACAAGTTCTATCTCTACTGTCATGTCACAGAACCTGCTGGGGACACATTCCTCTAAAGACCCCTCACATGTCACAGTTGGTTTCTTGTTTTCTTTTAGAGAGCATCTCAGCTGTCCCAGGCTAACCTCAGACTTGCCCTGTGGTCCTAGGATGACCTTGAATTTTGTTTCATCTTCTCTCTCCTGTGTGCCTGTTGTATGCGCCTATACAACGCCAGCACCATCACAGTCTGTTGTATGTGGTGCTGAGGGTTGAACACCAGGCCTTGTATATTCTAGGAAACACTCACTGAGCCTGTCACAGCGTGGTCTACTTGAGGGGCAGCAGTAAAAACAATATGAGGCTAGATGTCAAGGTCAAGCTGTCTTCCTGGCTGGTGACTTTAGAATGTTACTGTCCTTGGTCCGGTAGGAATGGACGAACTTCAGCCACCATCCCTGCCTTATGAGTTACGTGCATTCCAGAGCTGTCTCAGAAGACATTGGTGGCTATAGGAAGGCAAGACTTCAGTCTCCCATTTGTTTCCAAGCCCTGACATTTCCTTAATGGTTGCAAGGGCAGAAAAGAGGCATTAACTCTATGTTTACGGACAACTCCAGTGTTATTCCATCCTTGCAAAGCTGTGTTTTGGGGTCAACTTACAGACTGGTCTTGCCCAGGATTCTGATGTGTACAGGGAAAATAGAGAAAGGCATTGTCTGCAAAGAAGGCATTGTATTGATTCCCTCTTCCATGTTGGGACTTCATCTTACTTGTTAACCCAACAATGATGAAATCTGCATTTTCCAGACAGCCTCTAGACATTGTTCGATATTTCATGTACATAGAAGGAGGTGATTGAGATTAAATGGTCTCTGGAGCCCCTTTCAAATTGACATGCTGTAGCTGTGTTTGCCTGCCTGCTTCTGGTATCAAAAGCTTCCCTGTGGGCTGACATTGGTACATGGTAACCAGTGGCTAGGCTCTGTGTGTAAGGCCACTACCCTTTCATCTCAAAGGCAATAATTCACCAAACCATTTAATTTTCAAGTGAAGTAAAGGATGGCAGGCTTCTAATAAAGTTGCAGTCCAAGAGAAGGTGATGTTTACTTTGTTATTTTTTAAAGGAGAATCTCACTCTATTGTCCAGAGTGGCCTCCATTCAGTTTAGTTCCCAAGATCTAGGACTATAGGAATGCACCAACCCACACCTGGAACATTTTATGATTTACTTTTTGTTATGGTAAAAAGTACTGAGTGATTCAAGGTCAAAAAGTCACAATGTTTATTTTGCTTGTGTGTGACTCTGGGCACAAACACAACCATCTGTTTCTAGATAAACATCATTATTGAATGAAATTTGGCTAATTGTAACCTAAGAAACAAATATTATTCCATATTTTGGTTATGAGCCTAACCTTTAACGGTGAGCCATCTCTCGAGCTCTATTATTCCATTTTCTAAAAGTAAACTCTTGAACTGTAAAATCAAAAATGTCTCTACACGTTGCTTACTATGGTTAGATGAGCTTAGGAAACTGGGGGATGGCTCAGTCAGTAAAGTTTTTCTTTGTGCCAGCCTGAGGACCTGATTGTGAATCCTAGCACCCACATAAAAGCTGAGCATCCAACTTAGCTTGATCAATGAGTTCCAGGTTTAGTGAGAGACCCTGTCTCAAAAAATACGACAGCCAGTGTTGACGTCTGGCCTCCACATGCACCTACACAGCATGTACACCCTGATACACATGTGCGCATACATACATATGGCACAGACACACGTGAAGAGCTTTCACTGTCAAAGTATGAGTTACCACCTGTGTTTGCTTCTCTTCTAGGCACTGCCTGCTTACCTGTGAGGAGTGCAAAACCAGACGGGGGTTAAGTGAGAAGGAAGGTTCACAGCCATCTGCTTCCTAAACTGTGTCTGTGGTTTTCATTGATTTCTAAACCTCTGAATTTGTACGTGTTTAAACTTTCAAGTGTACTTTAAGATAATATACTTCTATTGAAACCAAAACCATGTAATGCTCCAGTTCCCTTGACATGCTTGCGGTGGAAGGCTCACAACTGACTTGAGCATGGCATGTTCTTCTGTTCTTTAAGAACATGTTGGGAGCCATCACATACTACACAGGAAATGAACTTACACCCCACATAGCTTAGAGAGCTGCCTGAGATAACTTTGAATTTTGTTCATTCTGCTTTCTAATATATTTTTTTTTCAGCAATTTAAGTACTTTGGTAGGGAACAGGAATGAATGATATGGAAGTTAGTTGGGAAGCCATGACACTCCACCCCCCCCCCCCAAAAAAAAATCCCAACTCTTATCTGTGGAACTAGAAGTTCAGGAAAGATTACATTTAGTACTAGAGATCCATTCTAAAATCTAGGGCCTATGATCTGTAACTCAAAGAAAAATATCTCCTGTGAAAAGGTCACCATACACACCAGCTTGTGTGATCAGCGTGACTTTGTGGCTCATCACGTTGGTGGAGCCCTAAAAGTGCCCATCATCTGTAGGTGACATGCTTGGCTCATGAGTACATTCAACAGTCAGTTCTTTGCTATTCATTTTATTCCCAGCCTCAGAGAAGACAGACATCTTCGCAATCTGTTCTGTTCTCCCAGTATGAGAGCAGCTTACTGGAAGGAGAACCAGAGGACTAAATTAATTCTAAAAATGAGAAACTCTTGGACTTCCCAGGAGCTCAGAGGCAGCCAATGCAATGGTGCAAAATGTACTTCTCTAGACAATCTGTTCCAATGAAAGTGTAGTTCTTCCTTTTTGTAACCTTAAGCTTTCTGGCAAGTTGACTGAGCCTGTGTGAAAGCTACCCCAGCACTTTTGCAGCTTCTCAGGAAAATGCTTTGTCTACAAATTATCATTTAAATAGAGGGTGCGGGGAGGGGAGCTGCTTTTACTCAATATATCTACAAGCCTGGACCATGGAAGTAAAAAGGGAAATTTCATCAGAGGTTAATATTTGATGTGAAATAATTTCATTTTAAGCATCAAAAATGTGGAATCTTATTTTTATGGGAACATTAAATGAATGAAATAGAGGGGTTTGACAGAGTTGATTTTTATATGACAAATCCTGTTTGACAGTCAATAAAATTCTATTTCTGAAAATCAAAAGGCAGAGCCAGTGTGCTCTCTTTTTTCCTTCTTTTATTGTGTTGGTTGTTGAGTTCTACACGAATGTCTGAGACACAGAGGTCCTTATGCTCACAGATAAGCATAGAGGAACCTGGAAAGTTAAACACCGGGTTGTTCCTTCAAAGGGAGGAATGAAGAACCCATCATCCACCCAGAAGGCTGGGAACCAAGACCAACCAAGACCACAGCAGATCCTCCCTCAGACCCTGTCAGTCTATAATCCCATCTTAATGGGGGATGTCACATGTATTTTACAATGAATTTTAATGCAATAACCTCTAATCTTTCTTTAGCTTTGGCGCTCAAGGAGATTTATGTGTGCTTTATTGCACACATGGGATTGAGTTAATTATCACCAGAAAAGTTTCCACCCAACTGTGCTGTGCATAAATATGCTTAAAATAAACTACTCGAGGTCAGACTCCCAATGTTTGGCTACTCAAACTGCCTTCTTCCCTTCCTCCACTGGCTGTGGTGGTCACAGAGATACACACACACACACACACACACACACACACACACACACACACAGCAGACAAGTACTCTACCAATAAACCACACCCCAGGCCCTAACTTCATGATTACAGTTTGACATTGACTCTGACAAGAAAAAGTTGGTGATTCAGCTACCCAGCTCTTGGCCACAATTTGAATTTGACACAACCACTTCAGCCACACCAGAAAGATATCTCCCAGGAACCAGAACATTGTCACATTGCTAAACATAGCCAGTCAATGTTACAAATTAGTCTCTGGCCACCAGGGAAAGGCATGAGCGTGACCACCATCAAATAGAAACTTTTTCTTTTAATTGTTGACATCTTTATAGTTCTCGGTCAAACTGGGTTTATTACTTGGCTGTCTGCTTTGCGTTAAGTGGATAATTTGTTTCTTGAAGTGGTTTACTATGGTGATCTGCCTTGGGGTGAGAACAAATTTACAGGAGGAAAATTGGAAGTTTGCCTAGTAAGTCTTGACCATTCTGCTGTGGGTCCTGGTACCCACCAGGAAGTACATATCTGGGCAGAAGTCTGCCCGGGTATGTCAGGAGCAGTGTCTGTCTTTTACATTTATTAATCACCAGCACTCACCATCATCCGGGCTGTAAACTTATGAATGAACTTTCATGATGCATGGGGCGGGGGATGATTTAAAAAAAAAACAAAAACAAAACCTTAGAGACAGCAGCTTAAAACTGCAGATAAACCTGAGAGAAAGCAAAAATCAATGGAATGATGAGGTTAAAAATTATCTCTAGGCAGCTTCACTCAGAGACTTCCCTAAAGGGAATGAAAGCATGAGATATAACCCATTACTGATAACAATTCAGAGTCCAGATCCAGCTATTTATTGTATGATGAAAATATCTTAAGTTAAAACTACAGTTAGTAGACCTAGCCTACATAACAACATACCTTGGCCTTGCCCACCCTAAATGTGCTAAGGACATGGCCTTCAGTTGGATGGAAATCTAACATAAAGCCTGTTTTATAATAGTCTTGACTCTATAATCTATAGGATTTGTTCAACTCTGTAATGAATTGAGAAACAAGACAGTGTATGGGTGCTTTCTCACCCTTATTGAGGTGGGAATGCCTTTCTGTATGCTGTGAATATCATTCTTTAAATAAAGGAACTGTTTTGGCTCTTGGTGAGCATTGTAGAAGAAGTAGGTGAGGAATGGAGCATAGGAAGGAGAAGAAGGGCGGAGTCAGAGAGAGAGAGATCCAGCCAGACCCTGAAGGAAGCAATATGAAAGGAACACGGGTGAGCCACCGGCCACGTGGCAGACATATTAATGAGAATGGGTTGAGTTAAGATGAAAGAGCTAGCTAGCAATGTGCCTGAGCCATAGGCCAAACAGCATAATGTTAATATAAGCGTCTGAGTTATTCTTGGGGCCTAAGCAGTGGTGGGCGGCTAGGCACACTGGGAACCTCTTTGTTATACCTTATCATAGAAGATAGGTTGAATCATCATAGCTTGAAGGCCACCTGTGTATTAAACATAACTAATTGCTGTGGAATGTTCATTTACACTGTGTGAAGATGTGTCACAGTGATGGGTTTAATATAAAGCTGAATGGCCGATAGCTAGACAGGACGTATAGGCAGGACTTCTGGGGACAGAGAGATCTCAGGAGAGAAGAAAGGCAGAGTTACCAGCCAGCTGCGGAGGAAAGGGGATGTGCAGGAGGAGAGGTAAAAGCTATGAGCCACGTGACAGCAGGGAGATTAGTAGACATAGCTTAATTTAATATAAGAGCTAGTTAGAAATAAGCCTAAGCTAAGGCTGAGCTTTCATAATTAATAATAAGTTTCTGTGTCATGATTTGGAGGCTGGCAGTCTAAAAAAGCCTGCTACAATTAAGGGAAATTAAAATGTAATGTTAGTTTACATTACCCTCAGATGTTCCTAAAGAAGACGCAATTCACTATCTAAATTGACAAGCCTGTCTCACACATTCAGATTTTGTCTGGACAATATAACGAAATGTTCTTAGCAGAGATTGACACTGAGGGAAAATCCTTTTCAGCAACAGAACATGAAAATGATTTAATGCGTCATCTCCTTGGAGCACTCCAGGGATATCTTAAGAGTGAATTTGTAATTTTCCGGGACCTAGCTTAGAGGTACCCAGGATGGTCCAACATTTGCTTACTATTTTAGGCTTCCCTACAACAGCCTCTAACAAAACTAGGTTGTCTCAAAACCATGGCAATAGGGTTGCTTACCTTAGTACCAGAAAGTCTGGGGAAGCACCAATCAGCTCGTGGTATGTAGCCAGGGAGACTTGAGGGGTTTCTGCTGAGAGACCTAAAGTCCTTATGAGATTATCTAAAGCAAAGAGGCAGTCACCAGGGCCTAAAAAGCTCCCCTGACCCGAGTGTGTGTGTCTGTGTCTGTGTGTGTGTACTGAACATATTGGTGATAGGATCCAGTGTGTTTTCCTTACTGAAGAGAAAAATTATTGTGAAAATGTTGAAGGCACAAGCACAGAGTCAGAAAGTGAGCAAGTGTGGAGCTTTTTAAAGTAATAAGAATAAAAACTGGTTCTATTTGGGGGAAAGTGTGTTTATTATTTCTTGTACATCTTGTACATGAGATGGCTAGAAAGGATATTTAAACATTTTAAGCAGGGCATGGCTGTGTGTAGCGTTAATTAGTCAGCATTAATCAGTGAGTTTGAGGATAGCCTGGTCTACAGAGTAGCAGGACAACCAGGGCTACATGGAGAAACCTTGTTGCAATGAATTCTAATTGGTCTTAATAAAAACCTGAAGCCAAAATTTGGGGTAAGTGCTTAAAGATCAGAGAAACAGAGGTACAAGCCACTAGAGAAACTTGTCACAACTACTGAGTCCTCAGGCCAAAAGGGCTTGATCCTGTCTCCACAGCCTAAAGAGGAGGTGTGGGGAGCCTGTGACCAAACTCCTGTCTCCTCCCACCTTACATTCCTCTCTCCGCCCAGCCATATCACTTCCTGTCTCAAGCTTCCTAGTGCTGGAATTAAAGGTGTGTGCCACCATTGCCTGTTAACATTATAGTGATGAGATATGATTTAATGAAATGTAATGCAAATATGCCATATCATTTCCTTGGTACTCGTTTGATACAAACTATTAGTCAGCAAAAACTCCTCCAAGCTTCAACCAGAAAATGTAATTTTGTATATTTAGAGTTGGCATCGATTTCAAAGACTGATCCAAAAATGGTAAAATCCAAGATCAACTAGATTACACAACTGGGTAACATAGGCCAGAGGCTTGCTAAACACAGCATCTTCTTTGCTTTTCTCCCTCTATATAAAAATTCCAATTTTAATTTTTTTCTTTCCTCTCATCTTTTTTTTTTTTTTTTTTTTGAGGCAGGTTTGAGGCTGAACTCAAAGTTACTATATATTGAGGGTGACCTTGAACTCTGATCCTCTTGCTTCCATTTTCTGATTACAGGTGTGTGCCACCACACCCTGTTGATGTGGTTTGGGAGACCCAACCCAGGGCTTGTTTGTCTAGGCAAGCACACTCCTGAGCTACCACACCCAGGTCAGGAAGCACCTAGGTCTGAAAGACCTCTGCATGGGGATTCAGAGAAAACCTGAAGGCAAGCATCCTGTCCTGAAGGAGTTTCTGTCCCGGTATGGTGAGGGGCAAAGTAGGGCTCTTCTGCAGAATGGAGCTGCTAGGCTAGTAGCTGGACCAGAGCAAAGGGCAGCAGCTGTTCTTCCCCTGGAGTTTCACGTGGTGGTCCTGGAGTCCGACCTGCTAGCAGTATACAGAGGTGACCTCCTCCACACAGAGCCCAGTAGCACTGAGTGGATTTCAGGCTGGAGAGCAGATGGTAATAAGCACCAGGAAGTTAGAGTGCTGTCGGTTTATCTGTTTAACTTCCATGCCCTGGACGGGGCCTCAGCCCAGACTACACACATTCAGTGTTTCAATGTATGATTGACTCCCAGTGAAACCCGGTGTAGTACTCAGCTGATTCTCCAATGAGGTCTTGAAAGAGTTCAAAAACTTGTGAAACAGGAGATTGGGGCTGGAGGTAGTTCAGGAGTGCGCATTCCTAGAATGTACAGGCCCTGGGTTCTGTCTCCCAGATCACATCAATAGGATGCTTTGTGATAGGAGTCAGTCCTGGTTTGTGATTCCCCAGAAGGCTGCACTCTTTATCACATCATAGTCTTCATACCCTGAAAAGCATGTATCTTAAAATTAAGGCACCTCAGTCTTTCAACCACTGGAGTGGGCTTCCAGACCCGCCATACCCTGGTCTCGGGAGACCATTACATCTAGTGTACTCACATGTGAAGACTCCACAGAGTAGTGAGTACTTCAGAAAGGAAGATGGTGGTGACAATGATGATGAAGATGATGATGACGATGATGATGAAGATGGTGATGATGATGATGGTGATGATGAGGATGATGGTGATGATGAGGATATTGCCTCAGGCATTGAAACCATTAGCAAAGACCCTATGCTTTAAATCTGGGTTCCCACTAGATGGCTTCTTGACTTTGGGTTATTATTTATCTATTCTGGGTTCCAATTTCCTCATTTGAGATAGAAATCATTGGGTTTATGTTTCTGTGGCAAGTTGTTAGTGAAAATTAAGTGAGCTGATAATCACAGAGTATTTAGAACAGTGGAGGCTGTGGAGCCAGTTGAAGGAAGTCAGCTGTTTCTACTGTCACTATTAGTGTGGTCTAAGATGTTCCGGATTTGTTGTGTACAAAATCACCGTCCTGATTTGACCCCATTTTCCCACTGCTATTTTCTATTTTTTTACAAACTCTGATTGGACAGGTGGGTGTGTTATCAAAGCCCCCCCCTTTTTGGAGATGAGTGTTTTGTCTGCGTGCATTTATGTGCACCACCTGTGTGTCCGGTGTCCTTGAAGGACAGAAAAAGGCATCAGATGCCCTAAACTGGAGTTATGATTGTGAGCTATCACCATGCCGGGTGCTTGGAGTTGAACCCCAGTCCTCTGGAAGAGCCTTCTCTCCAGCTTCATTGCTTCCTTCTGGCATCTGAATGTATGGCGTTCCTAGTAAGCACTTCATTTTTATGGGCAAAATATTTTATAGGAACTAAGATAACTTACCCAGGCCATTTGAAACAAATGACCATGACCGTTGGGGTGTGTGCGGGCTTTGTCCACAGTCTTTTCTGAATACATTTTAAGTAAAAGCCTGGATGACTTGGTTTATTAAGAGATATTCTCTCACCTCTATACACGGGCGGGAAAGGAAATGGGTTTAGAGACAGATGGCACAAAGAGTGGACCTGGGACTCAGTACATGAGCATTCCTAGCTTTCTGAGGTGGGAGGATCAGGAGTTCAAGGCTATCCTCTACCAACAGTGAGTTTCTAGGCAGTCCCAGCTGCATGAGACCTATTTCATAGAAACAAAACAAAGTAGCATTAAAAATATGTTTTTAAGTATGGCTGGAGGGATGGCTCAAGGGTTAAGAGCACTGGTTGTTTTCCAAAGGGACTTGGGTTCAACTCCCAGATCCCACCCAATGGTTCACAACAAATACTCAAAGAGTGGAGGATCAGACTCTTTTTGGTCTCTAGATGTTTATGCAGGCAAAACGCTCTTACACATAAAATTAAAATGTATTGTTTAAAAACAATTTTGGCACTGGGTAGCGACACGCCCTTAATCCCAGGCAAAGGCAGGAAGATCTCTGAGGGAAAAAACTTGTCTTGAAGAAAAAACAAAAACCCCCAAAACCCCAAGTCTCCCTTTATGAGGTTTTACAAGTCAAGAACCCCTTCACAGACCTCATGCTCAAGCTCAGACTTCATTCATTAACAAGGACTTCTCAGTAGCTACAATATATAAAGAAAGCAACACAGGAAAATTCAGGGTCCTCTGATAATGGAGGAAGTAGGGAACTAAGATGCAAATAAAGGGTATAATATAAAAACCTCTCTGATGCAGCTGTCACTAGAGTCTGCTGTGAACAGGGCACATCTATCTCATTTGTCAAGGAGCGAGCACTTTGGTATGTCATTCTGACTCCATGACCACAAGAGGATTGTGCTCAGTCCTAAGGAGGTAGGAGCCTGTGGACTGTTACATCAAAGCCTACTTCCCACTGCTAACCTTACTCTGCATCACTCACCACAGCTATGCTTTTATATCAAACCCTACTGTAAAGCAGGTAGTTGCAAAAGGGTCCTGCATTTACTTTAGGATCAAGCAGCAGGTAGATGCTGGCAGGAAAGAGACTGTGAAAGTGTAATGGGACAGGGACAGGGAGGGTGTTTAGGGGTGATCCAGGAAGGATTGAAGAGTTCTTAAGAAGCTGGGAACTCGACCCTTAAAGAAGCAAAGTTCAACAACACTTGTGTCTGATGAACTTGACAGTCTTGCTAACACTCCCAGGCAGCATTAAACCGGGAGGCATCTGCTTCTTTTTCTCTCTCCAATGCTAGGAGATATAAATTACTCCATCTCAAAATGGAGTCTGGTGGAAATAAAAAAGCTCTGAAGAGTCCTTTGCTGTTCTCAATGCCCCTCTGTTCTCAAATGGTGGCAAGGTAAAACTGAACCCCAAGTGGCAAACCTAATTTTTTATTTAAAAGGGCTAGGGACACAGTTTAGTGATAAAGCATTTGCCTAGAATGTGCAAGCCTCTGGGTTCAACCCCCAGCACTGGAAAGATTAAAAAAAAAAAAAAAATGAAGTGTTCAAGGTCTTGGAAAGATGACAGGGACTTGCGGGGATATTTTCAAATATAATAAAAGCAGTCAGAGATATTAGAGGGATCTACCCACAGTCAGTATAGGTATAGTCAGAAAATGGTAACTCATACCTTTAATCCCAGCACAGGGAATATCCCAGGAGTGGTGACCTTTGCTCTTAATCCAATCTGAGTTCAAGGTCATTTTAGTTTACAGGAGTTCCAGGCTCCCAGGCAGGCAGTGGTGGTGCCGTGCCTTAACTGAGCAAACAAAGTATTTAAGGCAGACACAGAAAGTCAGAACAGGCAAAAAAAAAAAGCCAGGAGGAGCAAGGCTGAGGAAGCTGGAAGACAGGTGGGTGAGATCTGACTGTGGTGTTTACTCTGATATCTCCGCCTTTCCCAGAGATCTGGCCCTGAGTTTCCTTTATTCGTGCAACAGAGGCTGAGATGCCCCAGCATCTGAGAACACTTCTGCTCTTCCAGAGGACACAGATTTGGTTCCTGGTATCCAAAAGGTGGTTCACAACCATCCATAAATCCAATCCCATGATATCTGATGTCTCCTGACCTCCATGGGTACCAAACATGCAAGCAAAATACTCATAAGTCTTATAAAGTATTTCAAATAAGTAAATGGCTCTGTCCATGGCATCTTGGAAACCGCGAGGTTTCCTTCTTGGCCTTGCAGAACCAGCCTGTGTCATTGAAACATATTCTTACATGAAACCTGACAGTCTTGGGAGGCTTGTTTAATAAAATGACTCATACATTGATCCATGAGAAGTCCAGGTTTTAGAAAGGATTAAATTGGTTCCAGCAGGATGGCATGAGGCCTTCGGCTCTTCCCCATGAGTGGAAACAGGCTGAGAGAACTCCATAGCAGCAAATAAATATAGACATTTATGGAAAGGGAAGATTTAGGAGGCAGGGTCGAGAGATTGCAACAATAACCCCAGGGAATGTGCCGTGCCTACATCTCACTCATAAGAAGCTGTATGAAGCTGGCTGGCCCTCAGGATGGCTATGGACAAGAGGCTTTCAGTTCTTCATCAGCAATAGCTCACTAGTGACATTATGCCTAACAGATCACCACTGGGGAACAAAGCAGTTAATGTTGAGGTCATAGGTCTCCAAACTGTGAGGAATTCACCAAGACCAGACCATATGAACTCCACTCAGCTGTTTTAAGAGACACAAACTGGAGGTACTAGGAGAGAAGGTGGGCTTAATTTGTATAGATATGGACGGGGCCAAAAAGCAGACTGAGGCACTACCTTTTCCATGATTGTTTTAAAATGTGATCAAAATCCCACTGTCTAAGAGGGATTCTGCTGAGACAGAACTGCAATTTCAAAGTTAGACCAGAGTCTACATCCCCACCCTCTAGTAAACAAGCTGGTGCTGAAATTCTGCAACCAGCAAGTAGCTTTGGCTACTTTTGGTTTTGTTTTCCTGCTGACACACAAGCCCCAAATCACCAAGATCACTCAAACCTGCCAGGAAGCCCTGTTTAGTCTAATCCACATAAAGACTGCAACATCCTAAAACTGGGGGGACCTGTCCTAGCAGACCCAAGGGTTCTGGGACTCCATAGGTTCAGTTGTCAAGCACCCCGCTACAACCCTGAAATACTCACAGCCAACTGGCTCTACTGACTCTTCCATTTGTTGCTAAGAGGAAAATGTGGTACTCCTTTCTGGTTTGTTTTTTGAGACAGAATCCTATTATGTAGCACAATCTAGTCTAGAAATCACTATTATGATAGTCCCAACCTGGACCCTCCTGCCTCAGCCTCACAAATGCTGGCATTAACAGTGCCACTAAACTCAGCCATAAGCCACCAAATTTGGGGCTATTTTATAATAACAGTTAAAATGTTTCTGATCTAAAAACCGTATTTTTCAGTTTACCAGAACCAGAAGTAAACTTTTGGTCAGTAGTGGAATTACAGCAAAATTTGAAAACATAGCTATGTGAGTTTGAAGTTAATGAGTTTAAAGCTTAGTTTCCTTATGGGAAATTGAGAGCACTGAGGGCAGGCCCTGGGATTGTGGGACAATAGCTTCTGGTTCCCTTGCTCATAACTTTGACCTGCGGTGTGCTTCCTGAACAAGCAGGGCTTTGCCAGGCCTGAACCAGCCAACCTAAGATTTTTCTCTGTACTGTATCAGTGATTTTTGTTCTAGTGACAAAAAGCTACCCCAAGAGCATTGCTTTTTAAAGATATTAAGTTACTGACTGTGTATTGGTGTCTGCTTGTATCACACATTTCTATTGTCTTTTGCACAAATACATGACAATTAGCAAATTGCAAACCGAGACATAGACACAAGAATGACAGTTGCTGCATGTTTTGACATTGTTTTATTCACCATAAGCACTAAGATGCTAGAGCAATAGCGAAGAAAGGCCTTTGAATAACTGAAGGAAAGCTGACCCCAGGCATGTGCTTGCTCCCCCCCCCCCCTTTCAACATGCACTATCACTTATCTTCACAGAGGCTGATCTAGAGTTATAGTCCAGTTCCAGCAGTCTCTCTCCCTGTGACTGAAAGCAGTTTCACCAAGCGAACATAACCAGGGCATAATACCATTATTCTGCGTGTCCCAGGACAGTACATTTACACAACAGTAAACACTAAAATCTGTGTTTGTAAAGCATATGTTAAATCACGCAAACCAGGATTTCTTTTTAAATGTGTTTATGAAGACTGCTGCTGAGTCCAAGCATGCAGGTGCGTGCAACCACCTGGATGAAGCCAGATATGGAAGGCCTTCAGTAGGTCCAGTGACGGAATTTTTCACTCATCCCAAGTATCTCCATATTTGTTTACTTTGACTAGAAAAAAAAGCACAAATAACTGATGATTTCAAACGGTAAAAGACAGCACTTTTCATTTTTGATGGTGAAAAGCTGTTTTGCATTGTATGAATAAGAGCACCTGAGAGTCAACTATAAAGGGGCTGGCTACAAATGCTCTTTATCAAGAACTTTACACAACCCCACACAATCGCCAGTTTAAAGGTGAGAAAGCAGATTAGTAACTTGCCCAAGGAATAAGCTTTTACAAGAACTAAGATTTGGAGGGCTGTTTTAATTCCAAACCTGGGTGCTTGCCTTTACAAATTTATCTAAACAAGCATGTGGTTATATATGAATGTACATACCAAAACAAAGTTACAAAGAATTAAAAACAAATCAATAACAAACTTGAACTTTTTCACAAAAGATAACAGAAATGTAGTTAATTCACTCTCTCTTACCAGCTGTCAAATGACAAGGAGAATGTACTTCCTCTATTCTGTCGCTTTACATGTTAAGTTTTGAAACATGTTCCTCTGCCTTATCTGACTGCCGGAAGCCGGGCCCAGATGTGCGGGAGAGTACCCTGAGCTGCACCCAGCCCCATCTCCCTCTCTTTCAGCTCCTTTTCTAAGCCGCTTCCATCTGTGAATTAACCCAGTCAGGTAATTCTACTATAAAGAAGCAATTGCAGTGTGGGCTCTTCTGGAAATCTATAAAGTCAAGACTGTCTTTTCATCACTACAGTCACGTTCCATTGCTCCATTCCTTTATAACCACACGGCAGTTTTCTAAACATCTGTGATGTGTGATAGTACTGCTCTGATAACATAGGCTTTCTACCTTAATTTCCAGTGAGATAAATATCAATAAACACAATCCATATAAACGCAAGCTCAAAATACTAATACTTTCAGTATTTCTGAATTTACCAATGTCCAAATTTTGCCTAGATTAAAGAACATTTTAGGAAAACAAAACCACAATTTCATAGTGAGTTGTATCTTTAAATTGTAATATAAAGCACAAGAAAAACCTCAGTTTTCATCTAGAAAGGAAAGAGCTGTGTCTTACTACTGTGATAGCATTTCAAGAATATCCAGTTAGAGCTCCACACATCAAATGCAGCAAATGGCAAACGTGCACTTTCCCTAGCCTCTCAGACATAGATGCAATGGTTCTTTTCTGACTTGAGTACAAATACTATGGCTGTGAGACCTGGAGTAAAGGAGCACAAAGGGGGGAGGGGACAGCTTCCTGCCCTCAAGGAGCTTACAGTCTGAGCCGCAGTCAGTTGGTACAAAGGATTGCTGACACAGTGAGACCACCAGCATAGTTTAGTGTTCTAGATCACAAATCTATTTCAAAGGTAAAGATTTCCAGAACAAAAATGGTGTCTTGTTATAAAAGCAGTTGTAATGAAGCAACCATTAACAACTAGAAATCAAATTAGTCCTAAGAATTGTTACAATACTACTAAGGATTGCTATGTATTTTTGAATATGGCCCTCCAGAAGGCGCTGAGACCTATTCCTACCATGACAGTTTATTTATTCATTACATATTTATTATTCTGTTTGTTTTTCTATGAATAGAAACCAGGGCCTTGTACACATCGAACCACTTCCCCTAACTTTTAAACAGGGCCCATCCTTTGACATTCCTTTAGAAGTCATAAAGTTCTAAACAGAAACAGTTACAAAACCTAGTAAAAACATCTTCCTTTACATAAAAATGTATCTAAACTTTTATTTTTGTAGCATATTGCTGACTAAGAAGAGGTTAAGTTATAACTTAAATTTTTCAATTATAGAGAAAAAGTCAAATTCCTCCTTTGAAAATTCCCTTAAAATGTCTGATTTGAAAATGCCCACAAAGTGTCTCAATTATGACTTCATAATTTTGCCAAAAGTATCATTAATAACTGTCTATCAGCCTCTGGTCATTAAACCTGATTATGCAGCAGACACTCTCAATTGTTAGGAAAGGGTACTGATCCCCAAGGTGATTCCTTATAAGGGAGAACACTGTGCTAGGAAGCTGGTTCCCTTGTCTTTCTTGTGTCTTACTGTCTAGGCTTTGTTTTTGTTGCTGTTTGTTTTATATAAAACACCCTCTGAAAACCTAAAACAAGAGAAGTGGTAACTATGTGATGGGTAACTGTTTAAAAATTAATTATTTGTGTGTGTGTGTGTGTGTGTGTGTGTGTGTGTGTGTTGCAGCATACAAAAGGACAACTTTCTGGAGCTGGTTCTTTTCTGTCATCTAGATCTCCAGGGAATGAACTCAGGTCATCAGGCTTGGTGACAGGTGCCTTTACCTGCTGACCCATTTCGTCCATGCTGAAATAACTATTTTTTTTAAAAGAAATTTATCTTGATAAACAGCTTGAAGAGTTAGACATATTAATATAATAACATTTTTAAGCTGAACTTCAGCATCCAATCTACAGAGTCCCATGATTAGACTAACTGCCATACCTTCTTTTTTGGGCACTCTTTCCTGCATAGGCCTGACTGAGGGCTCGGTCTTGTGTGTTAAAGTTACTTCATAGGACTCTCTGTTCTTACTCCTTAATTCCTCATATGTCATATTTTTTCTTTTGGGACTTTCTTCAAAGTTGGGATCAGGTCCTAAAACAACAAATGGTTATTAAGTGGTGACAAGAGGTAGAGAAGTCTAAAATGACTAAATTTTGCATATGCTTTTTACCTAAAAGCTGAAATAAAAATGAAATATAAGACCAAAACACTACCGCTCCAAAGATACTAGCAAAGCACAATCCCTCTGCCTTGTATTTCTGAAATTTATGATTAGTATCAATTTTTTTGTAAACGCAGCCATGGCCAGAAAAAGAATAAAAATGACAACATAACGGTGAGGCTTAACTTACTCAGTTAAATGCAGAAGTCATTATATTGCGTATAGAGTTAGAGTCTACTTGTCACAACTACACAAAACAGTAAATCATATCAATGCTTCCATGGGCACATACTACCTATTTTTTTTTTTTTACTATGTTTATGATACTTAAACAAAAATATTTGAAATAACAATTTTATGGTATGAAACAACCTTTAAACAAAGTGGGCCTGAGCCTGCTGGTCTGACACACAACACTGAGATGGATGAAGCCGTCACTCCAGCTGCCTGTTCTCCTCCCGACCAAAGAGAATCAACGTGTGAGCTGCATCAGAATCAACTACACACATAAATCAGAGTGGTCACTCTGTAATCATTACAGGTCAAATATGCAATACACTTTAAGTACATACATAGCAAAAGGACCACAGAAACATTTCAAAAGAATAAACAATGATAATATTCAGAGAATACCTACTCAAGTTTTATACACCCCACAAGAAGTACTTTCCAGCAAGGTACACAAACTGGGCATGCCATTTTAGTAATATACTAAATTTTGAATCAATTTTCATAAATGTATTTATTTAAAACTCCAGTGACTAATAAGAGTCCTCTAAATAACAAGTATTTAAGTAGCATTTTTAACTCTAGTCTTTTATTTTGGTAAATGCATCTATACAAAGAAACAAGAGTTCTATTTATAATTTGTTCTAACATAACATGATTAGAAACTCATTTTTCCTGGACAAGAAGAGAAATAATTTTACATTAAAAAAAATCATATCAATTTTAAACACTTGGATTACATTAGTGGTAAGCAGTCAGTGAACTCATTTCCGATCCCTACAGGTGTTTCTAAGTCCTAAGGCGGCTGAGGGGATTTTCAGGGACAAGGGTCTGCATCCTTACTCCATTAGCCATCAGCACAAGTCCTTGGGCAAATCACTAAGCGTCTCTGAATCTGGCTTTATTCATTTGTGAAATAATTTGAATACATGATTTCTAGAATTCCTTCCAGGTCTAACTTTTTCTTAGACAATAAAGAAATACTTTATTATTTTATTGCTTTGTGCGAAATGAAATCGTAAACCAAACACAAGATTGGCAGATACTTTCTCCATGTGTAAAGCTGGATGAATGTATTCTGGCACTGTACTGAGAATATACTTTAGTGCTCTGTGAAAGTTCCTAAGACCTGGAAGGAATAAGAAAGCGGGCAACAGCACATCCTGGAACTAACTGACTACCTATGGCCATTTTCTAACAGTTATGGCAGAAGCTTCTACTTTAAAAGGATAACTAAGTTCTTGGAATTCTTGAAGAAGAGAGCTAAAAAGTAAGCAAATTAAAACCCAGAAAAAGAAGATGCCTTAGAAGGAAGGGCACATCTGGGCAAAGCAGGACAGCTCCAAGGACACCCCCCCCCCCAAAGGACAACATGCTAAGTGTGACCTGGAGTGGAGCATGACAACATACACAAAACCAGAAGAGGACAGATGGATAGCTGTGTGGAGGTCAGGAAAATCATATTAAATATGGAGCTTTCCCACTTGTGGGTAAAAACCAAGGAGATTCTTATGTTAAAAAAATTAGAACACAATTTTTGCTGATGAAATGGTAGGAAGGATGCACAACACTGCAAGGAAAGAGCTGATGCATGCCTAGGATACAGGAAGAACGGATCTGAACTAGAGTGAGAAATGAGGCACAGGTGAAGGACATGAACAGCTGCCTTCAGAGCTAAGATGGTGTCTTTACTCTGCCTGCCCCTTTCCTGTTCTAATTTGGTATCTTTGGTGCCAACCAGAGAGAGAGCATGGAGGCCTTAGGATTAAGATATTCAACAACATTCTTCTGACTTCAAATTTTCACCTTCTATAGCAGTCTCTTACCCTCCACCCAAACTTTCACCATAAAGCTTTTTGTTCAGGAAATCTTCCGTGACAGTATTTACATTGCCACATCCAAACCAGGTAACACAAGCATGCACAGCTACTGAGCTGAAATGCTACCAAAGCCACAGAAACTAATTCTATATTTCATTTAATTCTAATTAATTTCTAAAGTCACACTTGTGGATAATTTATTTATAAAAGCTACCTAGGTCGCTTTGGGTACTTTATTAAACATCCTTAAACTCCCTCATCAATTTCTCTTTCTCACTGCAGCCTCCTCTCTAACCTGTATGTAAACTCAATCCGGAGTTGGAAGGACAGAAACAAAACCACCCTGTTGCTAAGTTACCCTTCAAAATCATTTCAAAGTCTACTTTACAACAGTTCACAACTTATCATCCAAGCCCTTTGAGTTGGGGATGTCACAAATTTAGAAAATTATTATCATATATAATATCCCCAGTCTGGTCAGGAAAGAGATGCATAAGTAAACATATCAATAGTTCTATAACAAAATATAGGGGAAATCATTTTAAATAAAGTAAATAAAGGCCACATCATGATTTGTTGCCAAATGTATTGCTGTCCATAGCTCTTGATGTTTTAGGTAAAATCCTGCAGGCCTGTCCCTGTTTCTAGGTCCCTTCTTTTCACCGTAGTGTGGAATGAAAGACAGGAATCTACCGTGTGTTTGTTCATTGTCTGTCAGCACTGCGTCTGATTATTTCACCTAATTACAGTGGTTCTTTGAGAAGCCTTACCATCTTGATTCAAGATGAGGAATTACAAATTATTTAATAATGACAAATTATAAGATCACAACAAATTTTAAACATAACTTAAATCTTAGCCTTCATCCAAAATTTTTACTTCACACATTCTGCACTCAACTTAGTACTTACACAAACTTCATAATGCATTTCATGTGGATTTCCTTGAGTGACCATTCTGTAAGGCAGGTATAATCTTTTCTTACCGTTACAAACAGGACACTGAGAGCCTGTAAGACAATCTATCAAATGTAACCTATACCTTCCTGGGGCCTCTGCTGCCCCCAGACAGATCCCTTCTTTGCTGTTCCTCTACATTTGTGAATATTTTCAACCACTGCGAAAACTTATCTATTTCTTTATCCTCCAAAAAACCTGAGTTTCTTAAGGACAAGAAGCAGGCCTTGCTCATCTTTATTTCTTCAGACCTAGCAAGAGTGTGTTAGATGAGTGAAGAAAACAAACATGGCGAGTCGGGCTGATGGATAAAGCTAAGCTGACGGCCGACAGTAGCACACAGAGGGGATATCCAGCAGAAAATAGCATCAAATAAAGTGTATACATACGTTGGACCATAAAATGCTGAAATTCATTTCAAGAGAAGTTTCTACCTTGGGCAATATGGTCAGTAATACCAGTAGGAGTAGATTCATTCATAGAAGCACTAAATGGAATTGGCTCGTAACGAGGAAGTGTTTCCTTTTCTACATTGTCTGCTGCTGGAGATGTCACAAAAGAGGACTGACCACTCGCATTTGAGTCATATTTTGACTTTTGAGCATAGTGCCTGTAAAAGAACATCACGATGCATAAGAACAAGGAATCACTACCTTTATATTAAAGTATAAAAATGAGCTATGAATTTCTAAAACAACCATAACTTTAAATTATTTATAAACTGTTGACTAAAGTTTGTTTCTGCTCTAAAAGCAGTCAAGCTAAGTCCTGACCCACTTCAGCACCTAAGGAATGGTCATGGTAATCCCATCCCTGAGGGCTTAAATAAGAGGATCCTGAGCCAGAATAAGCCATAGTGCAATATTAATAAAGGGAAACAGAAAAATACATATTTAATTTTCTAAATATTTAACTTTGGGAATAATTTCAATGTTTGTGTTAAGGTTCTTATAAAGAAAAATATCCTTCAGATCAGGTTTCAATAAACATGTCTTATGCTGCCCATTTAATGGGAAGGTTATTTTATAGTCATAGTCCATATAATCCATGACTAGCTGACAGATACATGGTTTCCACTATGAAATAAATCATCAGTCTGCTTAATGATCTTACTACTTACGTATTTACCTACCATGCAGATTATTTATATTTTCACAATATAAAATCCAAATACAACCTGAAGAAATTTAGCAATAGATTAGACATTGCTTTATTTGATGTCCTGGATATTGCTTTGTAGACCAGGCTGGATTTGAACTTGAATAGCTCTGCCTATTTCTGCTGGGATTAATGGCACGTGCTACTACACCTAGTTTTAGAACTCTGAAATTTTAACATCTCAAAGTGTTTTGTTTGGGGGACATGATGTACAGATGTAACCTGGGCTGGGCTGACACTTAATTCTCCTGCTTCAACTTTCCAAGCAACATACATCACCCCACCATGTTATCATTTTAGAGAATTTTTGTTGTTGGTGTTTTGTTTTAAAGATTTAACTTTAACTTTAAATAACAAAATCACACTGCAGAAGTTTGAGTAAAATCTGACAGTCACAACCAGTGTTACTAATCACTATTTTTACTGGCATAAACTTTTCTTTAGATACAATTTATATATGTATAAAAATATTTTATACTTTATCTTTTCAATTCATAAAAACATTTCACTCAGATGCTTCAGACTTCATAGTCATAAAGCAAACTCACAACACCCACCATTACACATAACATGATCTCATCCACTCTCCCCCACTGACATGAAACCAACTCTAAATCTTCCTCTACTTCCAAGTCTTAAACAACCTTGAGCCTACAGATTTTTGCTTTTACTTTTTATCTAGTTTACAGCTTTGTAAATAACAAAACAAACAAAAGCCTCAAACTATCTGTATCAATTTATACCAAAAATTTATTTGGGCACCCGCTCATTTTTGAAATATAGACTAAAAGAGTTATCTTTGGTTCTTGGTTTGACACAATCAAAGCAAACATAAATGTACTGCAAGCTTCAAGAAAAACGAACTTTCTGTGACATTTATTTTTCTAATAAGCAACAAAAAAGTGGCTATCATTTAAGATTAACAAAATCTGGTAACTTGAAAGAAGTTCAAAATGCAACAAACCAAAAGAGCTTGACAAATTCAATCAAAGCAAAAATTCTTTAATTCTTGAACAGGTCATAAAAAGCAGCCAAATTTTGTTCTACTTTTTAAGGCAAAACACTTCTAGACTACAGCAAATGGCCATTTTGCAGGCAGAGTTTCAGACTCCTTTGTTCCTTAACAACCAAAAATGTTAAGTGGAGATGAGAATGAACTTACCCAGATGGAGAAGAGCGCCTTGCTTGGCCTGACCGCAGAACTTCTCCAAGGGGGGAGTTTTCAAGATTCTTGAACTTTTCTTGACAAGTTTTCACATAAGAAAACTTTCCAGCAAAGTATCCCATGATACAAGCAACTTATTTATAAAAACAAGCAAACAAAAATTTTATGTCACTGAATGGGTCTCTTTAGACAATATTTTTCCTGAAACATTTTTAAAAGTACATTTCTAAATATCTCTATGGTTTTAGGAAGACCAAGATTACCCAAAGTGATGATAAAAGATACTTTATATCAAATTCATAGAGAAAGTCTATGATATAAATCACTTTCCCCAAAGTCCAAGTAAAGTAGTGTTAACAAACAATCCCAATATATGACTTTATAGACAGGAGCAAGGCAGAAAGAGATGGACATGCAACCAAGAGGGTTCTAGCCATGGGGATCTGGGCACCTGTTTTATTATAAAATGGAATTGTGCCACAAGCCCCAATGATTTCACAAGATTGTCTTAAATACAAAACTCAGTACAAGTCCATTAAAATAATGAATTACAAAGTCTGCCCTAAATATGACATTGCTGATCATATATGTTTCCAATACAGTAGAAGCTACCCTAAAAAGATCCATAAAGAGGGTATGTATTTTCAAAAGAACAATTTAGCTTCTTTTTGTTGGCCACAAAGTAGAATATAAATTAGAGAGAAAAAAAAGCCAATTCAAGACATAACTGTTTGGATTAGTAGAGTATCTAGGCACTTCCTTTTACTATAAGCAGAGCAAGAATTTATTTTCAAGTCCTATGTATAAAGTAGTATCAAATGAAAAGCTATATTACAAAATGGTGGAGAGTCTTTTAACTAAGTCAGCACTTTTTATGCTGATATTAAAATTGTCAAGCAGTGCACTTATTAAAAAGCTTAAGCAACTTGGTTTGTGGAAGCATATAAACATATAATATTAGTAACTCAAAGAATCTGATTTAAATTTAATCATTTGTAAAAAGAGTAGGAAAAACACAGCTGCAGCCAGAAGTTTCTGGCACGGCCTAGCCCCAAGGTTCGGACCCACTGCCACTTCGTCCCAAAGAATCACACAAAAGCTTATATTAAATACAAACTGTTTGGCCTATGGCTCAAACTCATTACCAACTAGCTCTTATACTCAACCCATTTCTACTAATCTATTGTATTTCCACATGTTCTGTGGCTTTATCTGCGTTCCATTACATCTTGCTTCCTTGGGCAGCAGCTTTCAGTTCCTTGACTCAGCCTTCCATCTTTATCTCTGCTTGGATTTCCTATCTGCCTCTAAGCTGCCTTGCCACGGGCCAAAACAGCTTCTTTATTAATAAATGGTACCAAAGTATATCCACAGCATATGGAAAGACACCCCATATCACATAGCATTATTCATACGTACCTATAAGTTTAGGAATGGAGCCATATTTTGGATGACTTGACAAAATTCCTAAAAAAGAGTTAATTATTTCTGAGTAACATTGCTAGAAAAAGAAAAATCAGTTTTGACTATCTTAAACAGTAAGTGCTGACAGGAACTTCTTTGTGAATTCAGTGTCAAGAGTATAAACAATTGCAATAGATAAGACAATAACCACTTGACGTAGTCAGGAGACTAAGTAAGTATTTCTATCTACCAAAATCAACAACAACAAAGTCTTAAAAGATTTGATTGATTACAGGACTGAAAAATTTTAAGAGCCTGGAAGAAGTCTAATCAAACATATAAACGAGCTAGCTCTCCACTAAAAACTAGAAAACTGACCAAAGAACTAACACAGAATATGAAGAAATACTCCATGCTCGAGAGGTGAAAGTTAAGTACTGCAAAGGCAATTCTCCATAAATTCATTTACAAACTCAAGGTTCCACTTAAAATCAATGTCTTGCTTATTCTAAAAACTAAATGTAGACACAAAGAACCAAGGCAACATTGAATAATAAACTATCACCAGGTACCAAGACCTATTGATAAAGTAATAGTAATTAAGAAAGACATCTATAAGCACAGTAAGAAAAACAAAGCGAGAACTCAGAAATGGACTCATACACAAACTGTCTTTTAAGAAAAAGCAATGGTGCAGTGCAGTAAATAAAAACAGCCCTTTTAAAACAGTGCAGGTCAGTAACATCGAGTCCAGGAGGCTCCCAAGTTTAATTATGAAAAAGTTTATGGAAAAAGCTATAAGTGACCACCTTCTCATCATCTCTTGGTCTCATCCAGACCAAGATTTTAAAGAGACTGCACCACCTAGATAAAAACTGGACTCTGTAAGAAGCAGTTTGTCAATGCTGGGCTTGACTTGTTCATTGTGCGCATTTATGTGTGTGTGGTTGCATGGCACAGCAGGTACCGAGGACAACTGGCAGGAGGTGGCTTTTTCCTACCTCCATGTGAGCTTTGGGGACAGAACTCAGGTTGTCAGGCTTAGCAGTAAGCACATGAACTTGATGAACAAAAGCTGTCCATCAAGTTTAAGCATCACAGAGGTTATGCTGATAACCTTCGGCATTTCCAACAATGACAAACGTGAAAATAAATGATGGACTTAATGGATTAAAACAAAAAGCAAAACATTCATTCATAAAATCAGATTTGAAACAGTTGAGAACAGCAAGAGAAACCTGGAAGGAAGCTTTTCCTTTTATGGTCTCTATTCCTATTATTAGATCAAGAAATACGGAAGAGCTAGGACAGCATGTCAAGTACAGCATACTACAGATGAAACACTGTCAGGATAAAATGCTTCTCTCTGGAGATTCTGTCTGACTCCACTCCCCAAAGCCTGTCCTCATTTCAGCCTCCACTTTATTTATCTTCAACTCGCCTAGGATTTCATGCCACCACAGGGGTTAAAAAATCTCAAACTTTTCCTTCTTCACACCACAATCCAAAGTTCATACATAATTATTACTTCTTCTGGTTCTAACTTACCTATTTAATGGGGTTCCTTATTTTGCCTCTACACTTACTAATATCCTGTTGGGGTGGAGGTGTGGAAGGTGGAGCACTGGTGTTAACCCCAGGGCCTCACACACATCCGTTCCCATGAGTATATTCCTCCTTCCTGACACATTCTTCACCCCCTCCCCCCAAATCATTTCTTTTAAAGATTGACAAATTTCTTCGGACACCTACAACTGAGTATTTCACAATGCCTCTATGCTTCAGTCCATACTCACATGCATGTTTCTTAGGATGACAACTACAGCTTTTAAGTTTCTTTTGTACAAGCTCACATGCCTAATTCTGATTATTCTTAGTTAAGTGACATGCTGGAGTGCCACATATTACATGATGAACTGACAATGATTCCTCTGTTGACTACTTTGCCAGTTTTTTCTTCAAACTAATGTGACTACATTGGTTCCCCCCCCCCCCCAAAATACAAAGCCTATCTTATGAAGGAAAAAACTTATCTTTAAGTGCACATAAATGTGGATATTTCTTGAGCTGTTTCCAATGTTTAAGATTTTGGTCATATAATACATTGCACTAAAATTATTTACAAATGCTTCCAATATTTTATTATCCTGCTTCTCAGATTTTTCCATTTACATCTAAATCTTTATGTGTATACTTAGGCATGGGGACAAGCCTAGGATCAGTTCTCACCTTCCACCTTGTTTAATACAGGACATCATCTTTGTTTATCCCTGTATATAACAAGCTAGCTGGCCTGTGAATTTCCAGGACTCTCCTGTGTCTGCCCCTATCTCACTGCAGAACCCATGGGATTTTAACCATGTACTATAGCTCACAGCCTTGCCTGGGTCCTGGGGACTAATCTCAGGTTCTCACAGTTACCTGATAAGAACTTTATGCACCAAGCCTCAGATCCCTGACTCAATTCCATTTTATAAATGATAACAGAGATTGAATACTAGACAAGAACTCTATCACTGAGCTACACCCCCAAGCCTGAAACTAGTTTTCTTTCCCTATGACCATATGATCAAAAGAAAACCTTTGAATAACTAGTTTTTGTCAAGATTATGATCTAGTTCAAAGTGCTTAATGTAACAAAGCTAACATGAGCTGAGCAGGTAATTCAGTTGACAGAATGCATGCATGCCCACCAAGTACAAAGACCTGGGTCTGACTGCCAGAATCACAGATGGGATATATGTCTATAATCCCACACCTGGGAGGTGGAGACTATAGGATTATAAATTCAAGGTAATTCTTAGCTATATACTGAGTATAAGGCCAGCCTGAACTACATCAGATTTTGCCTTCTTATAGTAAATTAAAAAAAAAAAAAAATCTAGAACACACTCTATTATATTCACATTTACAGAGGGGGTAGTTAATTAACAGATTTTTAAAAATTGTCTGGTGTCAAACTAATATTACCACTGCTTTCTGGAATGCTTCCCTGCCAAATATGCAGGTAGAGGCTACAACAGGTCAGTAACCCACAACATATATTTAACAAGTAACTCTGTTGGCTATACCACTGATACATTAATATTTAACCTAAACTCAGTCCCAGAGAAGTACATTGTACTATTTAGGCTAACAGGATTTAGCCTCTTTGGGGACTACTAAAAAAAAGATTATCATGGACTGGAGACAGCTCAGTTGGTAAAGTGTACATTTGCAATCCTAGAACTGGGACTTGCTGGTCCTCCTGCCTACCCACTTGAATTCTAAGCCAGTGAGGTTATCTGTGAAGGTGCCTGAGGAGTGACAGACAAGATTGTATCTGCATGCACACAGACTTGTAGAACTACATTACTTGTCAGACCCCTGCATTTTTAAGTTATTTTAAAGACTGGGTGCTTTGCCTACGTACCACCTGCATATGAGAAACCAGAAGAAGGTGTTAGGTCCTCTGGAACAGAAGTACAAATAGTTGTCAACCACTACCATAAGAGTATTTCTGAAGACACAAGTACTCTTATCTCTCCAGGACCCTCTAACAATTCTTTTTAAATGCTAACTCACCCGTACCTATGCCCAAGGTGAGAAGACAAAGCTAGTATAGGGACTATAGGTAAGTTAAGCCTGTGGATATGAATCACCTTAAATTTGTAAAACAGACTGTGATACGGACTTGGTATGACTGACATAGCCTAGCACCTGCATTTCTAACAATCTCTAAGTAAGGATGTTACACTGTTCAGTTAGTCCAGGTTTGCTGATCTCTTTGCAAACTAGCCATAAGGGTTGGTTGGTTTGTTTTTAATGTATGTCTGGGTGAGTGTAAGCCATATATGTATTTCCTGAAACTGGAGTTACAAGTTGTATGAAAGCTAACGGGGGTACAGGAACCAAACCCAGGTCCTCTGGAAGAGTAGTAAATACTCTTAACCACCAAGCCATAGGTCTCCAGACCTATCAAGAATGTCAAAGTACTTTCCTGTTCTTGTAGATTGTACTTGATAACAAACTCTCTGGTTGGCTGGTTGGATTTTTGTTTATTTTTGTGCCCATGACCATGTCAGAGGAACAGCAGGTGGCAACTGAAGTTTGGGAGTTAGCCCACCAGGAGGTGAATCCCTGATAATCTTTACATGTTTGCTGCTACCATCTTTCACTGGTTATCTGGCACAGTGTGAATAGGTATGGGAAGGCCCCTATAATGTAGTCTGTTTATCTCATGGATACATCTGTTCTACTGGGCATTTTTACCTGTGGGTTACTATGAAGATGACTTCTTATGCTGTACTATCTAATTGTTAATAATAATGTTAGTTTAAATAGAATTTTGATGATTAAAAATATAAACAAGAAAGTATCACACAGAACACATGAATTTCTACTGAGGAGCCATATAAACTCGTTTAGGATAATGATTACAAAAAACAATCGAGTCTCCATAGCCCTGCTAGTTTAAACTCTAATCTTAATGTTGGAAGATAAGTTCAGAGGTTTCAGGGTACAACATAGTTGAAATAAAGCTTTGACAATAACTTAAAGTTAGACTAAGATGTTTTTGTCAAATAGCATTGAGATGAAAACCCAAGAAGACAATCTAAAGTTTTAGAAGGGCACATAGTTGAATAAGGTCAGTAAACAAGAACAAAACAGCCCAATTATTATTAGCTGATACGTCTTTCTTGCTAGGATAGGGTGGTAACCAAAGGTGATCCCTGATATAAAAACTATTAATGCATAGGAACGCATCCAAGGATTTAAAGAAGAGGTAACTGATTGTTTTTCATGACTAGAAGTTTAGGTTTGTGATTCCTTTAAGATTCCATATAAGATTACCGTTCAAATAAGTAATAAAATGATTAGTACTTTTCTTGGAACAGCAAAATGCAGGCTACCAGTAAAAGACTGTCTTAGTGGCTCACACACTGTTAATCTTTAACAAGTTGCTTGGGTATGAATGTACATGGGTCCCTGGGATAATTTGTTTCTCACCTGTAATACAAAAATGTCTAATCATGTAAGGGATATGGAAAGCATGCTGGTTTTTACTTTAGTCACTGTAATCATTCACTTGAAAAACAGAATGTGACCACATTGTGATTTTTGTATTGCCTTAAAGGTTTTGCTGGGGCATATAAACTGTAAGGGAAAGAATAAGGATAGAGTTCAGGTGAGTGAGAAGGAAAACACCAGGAAAATAAAGAACAGAGAATGCAAAAGAAGAGTAAGAGAAGGTCTGAAGGAAACCATCAAAAGAGTGTGTCTTTTCCCTTACCCCCTCAGACAGAAAAGGCTCAGTACAACATGACTCGGTGGGTTCCCTGTGAGCCCTGCATTGCTGGAGGTGGGTCCACCCCCGCTCCCCAGGCTGCCCTTGAACTTCTGAACCTCCTGCTTCTACTTCCCAAGTGCTGGGACTTCAGGTAGTGCCACGTCACCCAGTTCTTTTTGTTTTGTTTTGTTTTGAATGCATTGCCATAGTTCAAAACTGGGGCTTCCTGCACATAGGAAGCATTGTAACAATTAAAATGCATACCTAGCCCCAGTGCCATCAAAATATCAAATCAATATAATCAAGTGATTATATTGAAAAATAATCAGGAAAATAAGCTGAAGCAAGCTATCCAAAATGCTAAATAGATGTGAAATGTAAGCATTTACCTTTACTAATTAATCCTTGAGTAATCAGCATACTTGTGGCCGCCAATGGCACAGCTAGAAGAAAGCAAAGAACCTGTCAGTATCAACAAAGGGAAAATACTGTTTTCAATGCTCTGAGATAAGTTAATGTTGGAAACAGCAGAACGATCAAGATGCAGATTCAGCAACCAAGATCTCTACAGCTGTACTGGTCACACAGTGAAAATAAAGGAAAGCAATTTAATTCAAGAAACCATCTAGACTTAGGTTCCAACAGTAAGTCACTAAAATAATCAACTAAAACAAAGTAAAATGACTAGAAATGACTTCTGAAGTAAAGGGGGGAAAGAATACTCCAAAAGCACACTACAGGAGCCACTCCGTACTCCGTGAAACCAAATTCCACAGTCTACAGCCTCATTTACTGCTTATCACCACATCTCATTTACAAAGCAAGCTTAGAAATGTCAAGAATATCAGTCACCTAAAAACATGCAAGACCATCAGCATTAAGTCTTACAACCTAATTAAACTTGCTTAACATCAGATCCTTAGATTTTAGGCTCTATGTTACACTGTGTGAATGAACCAAGACACAAAATATATTTGACTACGTAATTAACATGGTAGCTGGAAGAAATCATTTTAAATATTCCTTAAAACCATATGAAAACACATAAAAGATGCATATTAAGCAGTAAATCCAAAATAATTTAAAACTTAAAAATAGCTATGAATCAATCATTGCTCTCTCCATCAGCCCTAAGGTTTTCTGTAATGATGATAGTTGATCCTTAATTCCTAACTTGGCAAGGAACTAGATCTGGTAACTTGACCAGCAGACAGTTCCCTAAACTGATAATAAATTTACTTAATAAGTGTCTCATCTGTTTGTACAAAGAGTTTACACTGACCACCTCCTTTCTGTCTGGGAGTCTGGAATTTCAGTACCAGCCAGCCTAAAGGTGCCTCTATGATCAGACCCCAATAAAAACCTGGCTCTGGGGCTCTAATGAGTATACTCAATAGACAGACTCTCAGGTACAAGTGTCTGGCTTCCTCCTAACTCTACCAATGCTCCTTTACTTAATTTTGCTTTTTATATTTTAATTGTAAACTATTTTGAACAACACGAACCTGATGAATGGCACACTTTATAAAGAGCCAGAAAATAGTCTTCATGTCAACTATTCAACTGCTATTTTAAGGCAAAAGTACCCCAAGACAAAACATTAAAAAAAAAGTTAGCTTTTTCTAATGAAATGTTACTTATGAACATAAAATATTAATTCAAGTAATTTCCATATGCAATAAAATTGGCCTTTTCCTCCCAATCATTTTAAAAATATAAAAAGTATTTTTAGAATATTAAATATAAAAATATTTGGTCCATAGCTGTGGTCTGCTCAACTCTTGTTTAAAATATGTGGCAATTTAAAAACAAACATTTTAATTACTATAGAAATGTTATGATCAAGATTTCTAACTTTGCAATTAGACATCTGTGGGGATATTTTCAAATATAATAAATACAGTCAGAGGGCAGATCCACCTCCTCTTGTCTTTTTTTTTTTTTTTCCCAGACAGAGTTTTCTGTATAATAGTCCTGGCTGTCCTGGAACTTGCTTTGAAGGCCAGGCTAGTTTTGAACTCACAGAGATTCTCTGCTTCCTAAGTGCTGGGACTAACAGTGTGAGCCATGGCTTCTTCTGCCTGCTCTGTCTTTCTATATCTGCCTTAAATACTTTGTTTGCTCAGTTAAGGCATGGCACCACCACTGCCTGCCTGGGAGCCTGAAACTCCTTCTGTAAACTAAAATGACCTCAAACTCAGATTGATCAAACTCAGTCACCACTCCCTGGATATTCCCTGTGCTGGGATTAAAGGTGTGAGTTACCACTGTTTGATTCTCCTAGACTGACTGGGTAGATCCCTCTGATATCTCAGACTGTTTTTATTATATTTGAAAATATCCCCACAGACATCAACTTTGCCATCAGTCATAACTTGCAGCCATCCTAAGGTTTGGCTGCTTACTATTCTACTTACTAACAGATTTTACCTTTGGTGGAAAATGCTTTCTTTAATGCTGGCTGGTTAGAATGCCTTCATGTATTATCATTTAAGGTTTTTCAAAGAACAAATCACTTTTAATTACAGCATCGGTTCATCTTGGTTCAAGGACTGTAACAGGTAACAATGAAGAATTACAGAAGGATAAGAGGTAATTATTAGTCAGCCATCCCTACAAGGGGTAACACTTTCCCATCTGAGGCCAAGTATTCCTGGGAAGGGAATGCTGGCGCTGGCACATCCATTTACCACCACACCAGCAGACATTTCCTCTTATGCCATGATTAGGCTTAAAGTTAAGTTCTATCCAACTTACAGGATCTATTTAATGTCACCAAAGAAGGGAATAGTCAGCTGAAAGAGGCTTTGGCAGATACTAGTCTTCGTCCTAATCAAAGTAAACTGATATCCAGAATGGATAACACATGCTCTGGATAACACATATGATTCTTGTGGCTGACCTGGGATCAGAACCCAAGCTCCTGGCTCCCAGGTCAGTGGCCTTTCCCACTGTACTCAGTGACACTACCCTACTCAGTGAACAATCTGTTTCTTCAGGTAAATCAGCAATAGTGATGACCACTGTCCACATTAGATCAAATAAAAGCATTCCCAGTTCTTTGAGCTCTTTTCTCCTCATGATTTCAAAAATGTTACTACTACTCTAAATCTGCAACAGATTTCAACAGATTTAATGCGTTAGGACAGATATATGTGTGTGTGTGTGTGTCAGAATATATGCATATAAGACATTCAGAGAGAAAGAGAGAGACAGATTTTTAATAGATAAGCACCATTTGTAAAATTAGCACAGTGTAGTTGTTTCCTCTGAGTTGGAGAGGACCATTGTCAGCCACAAGAGACCCTCAAGAGGCCTCTCTTTTCCTGGAGGCTGTAAGGGTAAATAATTTGGTGAGACTTTTCAATGATGCAGCTTCCCAAGAGTCCACATCGCTCTGAGAAGTAATCTCAAGAAACTCTAGGTTCACCAACAGGACTTCAGTGGATCCTTTTTTCTTCTATCAGTGTTATTTCACTCTGGGGTAAACAGGTGCTTAAGTCTCTCCAGGGAAAGTCATATAACACACATACATAAAATATAACTCATGCAAGTATAAGTTCATACATCATGGCAATAATTCCAAAGGTTGAGAACTACTGTAGTACATAAAATGCAACAAAGTGATACTGATACTTCATGAATAGAGCCTTTGTTACTTTCATAAGGTATCAAAGTAACTTTAAAGAAACCATCTTCAGATCAATGAGTCTGATTTTAAACCAGGAGGAATATAGTTTACATATGTCAAAAGGTATAAAAACTACATTTCTAGGGAGTTCGAAATTAACATTTTGCTCTGTTCAACAGTCAAAGAGCTGATACTCTCCTTAGTAAACTAAATTCCCCTAGTCATTTGCATAAATGTTTGTTACATACAACATTCCATATTTGAGAAACAAATGTTAAAGTACAAAATTTCTTATTACACAAATGACTATTAAATCCACCTGGTAATTACATGTTTAATTTCCTATCATCTGGTTATATAGTTCTAAATTCTATAAAGAATACTTAATTCATCTCTGTTTTAAGAGTCTAAAGCAATTCCATCATAGACAGATATCTGTGAATTCAAGGCCATCTTGGTTCATATAGTAAGTTCCCAGATATCCAGGGTTCTTTCTCATAAAAAGTCTTTCTACTTATTAATCTTTTATCTAGCAATCCAGCTAGAAGAACATTGTAATAGCAAGCTATTTTCCACCTGTCCTTTATTTCTCTCTTCAAGTTGGGACTGTAATACACTTATTGTAATAAAAAAATCTACCATATTTCTCTTTCCTGTATATGAAATCTGGCCTATAGATCACTTCCCTTCAATACAATTTAGGCATATTATTACAGCTATTTCAAGTGACACATAAATGCATAAATTTATCAGCCAAATTAAAATCTGGACACAATGGTATCCATTAGCTTAAGACATTACATTCCAAAGCCTGCATACCAAGTTTAGTGTTTTTCATGTAGAATCTTGATTATAGCACAGGGAGACCTTCAACTATGTAGCTCAGGGCCAGCCTCAAATTCAAGATCCTCCTGAGGCCTGGCACTACAAGGCTTTCTCTTTTTCTTAACTCTATGTCCTTAAAACTTGAAAATCATTTGTTGTGCTATAAATGTAAAACATCCATACTAATTTATTTCCCTGTACAAACAGTATACCTTTAATGAGTATGGTTTTAAACTAGGTAGATCTTGATGTTATCATTTGATCTATATCTTTCCTTTATTCTCTCTTATCTACCTTTTCAAAAACTGCCATTTTACAGCCTTTAAAAAAGGTAATACTGTCATGGCATTCCTGTGGAGGTCAGAGGGAAACTTTTGGGAGTAGCTTCTCTCCTTCCCGCATGGGGGTTCTATACACTGTACTCAAGGCTTGGCTGGCTTTCCCACTGAGCCATCTTGCAGGACTGGTGACATGGCTTAGAGGTTAGAGAACTGAATGATAGTCCAAAGAACTCGAGCTTCTTTAGCATCTACACAGCAGCCTGTAACTCCAACTGCAAAGGAACTGACACCCTCTCTGGCTTCCTTCCTCAGGCACATAGACCACAGACTCACATGCAGGCAAAACACCCATATACATAAAATAAAGATTAATTTCATCCTGCCTCTCTGTTTTACCTACACCAATTATAAAAAGGCTATGATTTCAGAAGCACCAGGATTGTGTATAAAGACAGCACTGTATTTGTTTGTAACTGTCAGTGTTCTCTGTACTTAAATATAAATTCTTAGAAGGCACGGTGGTCCACACATGGACTCCTAGCAGAAACAAGCAGAACAATCACATATTCAAGACTAGCCTGCTCTAGTTCCCTTGAAGAATTGGTTGTTTGCTTGTTTTTTTGGTCTTTGTAATTTGTCTACCACCATCACTGGATTGCCTCTAACACTGGACCTGGTCTATATAGCAAGTTCCAGGCCACCAAGGACAACAGACAAACCACAACAATAAAATCCTGATCTTAAGATTTGTAGTCAGAAATCAAGAACTGATAGTATAGCAACTCTTGACTATAATGAGAGGCAGTAAACCACCTGTCTTGACAGTCATGAAGCGTTGAGTTAAAACCACCAACAATGACTCACTAGAAAAGTATAACATAGGTAGATACATTTAACACCTCTTAACCTTAATTCCTTCATCTCTAAAACTGCTTGGAGACAAATACCTTAAGACAGGCACAATTCTATTTCTTTTTTTGTTTTTGATTTTTGAAGGCAGGGTTTCTCTGGTAATCCTGGCTGTCCTGGAACTCACTCCATAGACCAGGCTGGCCCTGAACTCACAAAGATATGCCTGCCTTTGCCTTGAAAGCACTGAGATTAAAGTCACGCACCATCACCACCTGGCACAATTCTATTTCTTTAATTTTTATTAGTAATAAATAACACACTATGCCAAAAGTACCCCAATATACTCTATATGTAATTCCAATTCCAAACATAAATATAAGTCACATTTGTAGGTGAAAGTAGGATTGAGTTATGCTAATAGAAAACTGTGGAAGCAAGGCTGGAGACAGGGCTCAGTGAGTGCCTGCAATGTAAACACCAGGATCTGAGTTCTGATCCCTAATATTCCTGTAGTAGCCAGGCACGGACATGAAGATCCTGGGCTTACTGGCTGGCCACTTTGCCCAAAATGGTGGAACTCTACGTTCAGTGAGAAACCAACATGGAGAGGGCAGAGAAAGACACCACAGAACACACCCGGCATATTTTAAAGAAGTTCATGGCATAACTCACATCGGAACCAGAAGCTTTCCTCATTGCACTCTGCAAAGACTCTCCGCTCTTCCTCTGTCGGAATGTAGTCAGGCCCTATGTCTTTCAGAGAAAAATTCAAAGTCATTTTCTTAAAACCTGAAAGTTAGTTTTGTTTACTAGCAACAAGAACATTAAAAAAAATAATAAGATAATGAAGCAACTTGCTTGTCAACTTTTTAAAAAACTTTGACTTCCAACAGAATTTACTCTTACTATCTGTTAGGCCAGGCTAGACACAGCGCTAAATATGGAAATACCAACCCCGACCCCTGTCCAGATAATAAGGAATTTCAAGACTGCAACAAGACAATATCATATGAAGCCTCAGTGACTGTACAGATGTCACACCCATAAAGCCGGCCCAGCTGCTACTGTTACTCAAGCAATTAAAATTTCCTTACACAGAAAGTGCTACTAAATATAAATATTAAATATAATAGTTACGGGGAATGGGTCTTGGAACTTCTGCATTCGGCTCCCGAAAGTCTGCCCTTCCATTCATAGTTCCTGCATCAAAAACATTTATATCCAAATATTAAACAGTATCAGAATAGGTTAAATGTTTATAACCAATCTACCTGCAGGTCAACAAATATTTACTTAACACTAAACTTTTTAAAAATTACTTTATGTGCACAGGTGTCTTGTTTGCATGCATGGTGCCTGGAGGCCAGAAGGTGCTAGATCCCCAAAAACTGAAATTGCAGATGGCTGTGAAACTGTGATGCCACATGTGGGTACCGGGAATGAAACCAGGTATTCTGGAAAAGCCAGGCTCTTAACTACTGAGCCATGTCTTCAGACAATGATCAGTACATTTCAACTACTTGACATAAGAAAATAACTTCATTTAAAAAGGTAAAAGAACTATTATTTGAACTAATTATTCACGTTCAGTCCTTTAATCAAAAAACGGGTATATAAAAACATATTTTCCCTTCTGAGGCTAGGTTATTTCACATTACTCAGTTCCATGGTTCAAAAAACAAAACAAAAACTCTCACAGAACAATGTCCAAATGGTTGAGGAAAAAAAAATCCCAAGTCATTTCTAGGCTTCCAATAATCAAAAACCCTGCATCGTCTCCCATAACTCAGTTGTCAAAAAAATAACGTCACATTGCCTCTGCAGGTAGCTGCTCTAACAGCAAACTCCAGATCCTCTAAACATCCCTACACCGGCCCACATAATTTCAAATAACTTAAACAAATGAGATCTTAAAATCTAAGCGCATCCCAGGAATATTTATTGATATTTCTTTCGTCTTTAAACTCAGACCTCGATAAGATAACGAGTATTTCCACATTTAAACAATCGCATACAAAAACGCAGTATGATGTACACGACAGCAAAGTTACGCGTTTAGAGACTTAGACACCACTGAGGGTCTATTGCATACCCATCCGTTAGAGGAAAAGGTTTCATAAAAGGCTTCTTGGGTAGATGAAGCATTCTGAGAAAGCTTCCCGGGCTGCAAAACTATACTCTGGAAAAAAATAATCTTCCCCAGAGAGGCTGGAGGGCCCTGAGACCAGTCTAAACACACTACAGCTTAAAGCTCGTAATTCCAAAAAAATAAAAAATAAAAAAAATAAAGCAAGCCTGGCTGCAGCCGCAGACTCCTGTCCCGCACCTGTCACTCCACCTCGGTCCCCGAGGGCTTCCCCACCCTTCCTGGAGGTCCTCCCCGCCCGGGCACCACCCGGGTCACTGCCCAGGTCACCCGCGCCTGCAGGCGAGCCGCGGCCCACAGCGCGACCCTGTCGACACCTCCAGGCAAGAAAATGGCGGAAGGCGTGAGGCGACGGCGGGGGGCCTGGCGGACCGAGCCGGGGCCTGCTGTGCCACCACACCCACCTCCACACGACGGAGGCGGCAAGGCAGCGAGCACGGCTAGGGGCAGAGGCCAGCAGAGGACCCCAGACACAAGCACCGGACAACGCCGAGAAGTCACCGCGACACAACCCTTGCGGACCGTGACCCGGAAGCACTACCTGAGACCGAAAATGACGTTAGACCGCTCTGGGGTAACTGCAGCCGAGTCGTCTCTCAATATTCACGCTGTCGGCCCCGCCCCGTCAAATTAGCCCCGCCTCCTTTCACCACCATCCCACCAGCACCACCCTGGCTCTAGAGCTGCACTGCGGCTGCGCAGGGGCGTGGGCGTGGCATTGCAGCTCCGCCCTGCCCAGAGGTTCGACGCTCTTGTGAAGTATCTCAGAGATTGTGCCTGCCGGTAGGGACGTTCTGGAACCTCCTCTCCCCGACCCCGCGCATGCCTTTGATTTTCCTTGAATTTCTCTAACTTGAAGCTTTACATAAACCATTTTATACGTTAAGCCTCTAGTCTAGATAGTGAATTTTAAACGTGAACACCTAGTTAACTGTCAGACACCCCCCCCTTCCGTCTAGTGGTTGAGCCGTTCTAGATCAGAGTCAGGGTTCATTCCCATTAGGAGACTCGGAATTTGCCCACCTGAATAACAGAAATAATGCACATTTCATAGTTTAGATGAAAAGTCTGAAAAGAAGTCTAGGCACTCAGACTCTGTTAACAGGAGAGTGTATTTTAATGCCGTGAGACTGACCTTTGTTCAGCAGACATCAGACTGCTACCCTACCACCACCACCTATTCATTTTCTTTCATTGGTCCGAGGGATGTCTATTGCGTGCCTATTCTGAACCGAGCACAGAAAGTTTGTCGTTGATGCCTCAGTGAACAGCCCCACCCCCACCCAGTTATGAACTATAAACGTCAGATTTCTCATTTCTTTCCTCGTTTCATTTATTTTTTTTTCACTGCCTCTAGAGTGGCCACAAACTTGTTCTGTAAGTATGTTTAACAAAGAAAGTCGTGTAAGCACTAATCCAGGGCCGTGGATTGGGTTTTTATGCCCTTGAACCTCACACCAATGAGAAACAGCCTATTTTCTTTACAGTCAAATGTTTGCTGTGCTCTCCCACTAACACCATACACAGAGACACGCCCATGTGGGCTGCGCTGGTTATTTCCAAACCCTGCCTCTATTCCACCTCCTTTGTGAAACCTGAAACACACCAGAGAATCGCTGTTCCTGCGTGTTCACATTGTGCAAACTTCTGGTACCACTGGGTAGTTATGGTAATATGGTATATTGTTGTTTCTTGCTTCTTTTACCGTGATCATTTAGAAGCAGCTTCCCAAGTATTTATACTCCCACATATTTTAAGATAATCTATATGAATGTTTTTCTGGTAAGTTATTCTGAGCCTAGGACCCGCAGTTTCTGTTCTCTTGTACGGCATTGCCTTTCTTTTTTGTTATCACATCAAAGATGCTCTCCTCACTCAAAGTGACACTCTGGTCACTTTGTGTATTATCTTGTTTTGTTTTGTTTTTCATAGCATTTCCCAAGGACTGAAATTGTTTGTGTATTGTGACTCTGTTTTTCCTTTCCCTTCTTCACGAAAATAAAAGTTTCACAAAAGAAAATAATTTTGTAGCACCAAAGTTCTTATCAAATAGTATAAAGTCAACAATATTAAATTTTTAATGGATTTATTGGGTGTGTTTTTATAACAAAAACAAATATAAGAAAATTAGAAGACACAAGTCTAATATTTCCACACCTTCAGCATATAATAAATTTTGAATGTTCTTTGACTTGGAGAGGGAGACAAGAAAGAAAGAAATTAGAAATTATTCTGAGTGAAATTTATGCTAATGTAAAATCTATTTTTTATTTTCCTACTAATGAGACTAGTATATCGACCAGAATCTAGCTGTATCCTCCTCCTTAGATTTTCTCAGGCAGATCTAATGTATGATCACCGTACACTGTTGGGAATATTTTCTGTTGTCCACTAATTTTCCAGCAAATAGGCAATCAATGTTGAGATTGCGGGGTTGAAGATTTTACGAAGCTTTTTCTTTGGGAATAAGATTTCCAAACATTCAAATTATATTTCCCCTTTTTTATTTTTCAAAATAAAATTGTATAACTGGGTAAACTGATTTTGCAAATGTGCTGACATTTAAAGGTTATTGGGCCTTTAGATAATTTGGGTAAGAATACATTAAAATAATTCAAGCACAAATTGGGTAAGGTCCAAAGTCTTCCTGGAAATTGATGCATTTTTGATGGAGAAAAGCTATAAATTTTGTTAGCCATCTTAGACCCTTGGTACACACACTTTGAACTTCCAGACCACCAGACATCATGCTTCTTAGAACAAGTTAAAGCAATATTGATGTGGAACTCTGTGCTCAGGCATGATAGCTTTGGATTCCGGCCTTAAAGTCAGAGCCGCAGTGGTTTACCCACTGAATACCCTTACAATATTAGTTCCAATTAAAATTCCCTCCTGGAAGTGGAAAGAGCTCAGGAGGTACCTTCCTTCCTCAAAGATACATAATTGGGTATATATGCTTGGGGCACTGACCCCAAGAGCTGCTTTTCTTTGGGAACAAGAAGAAGCATGGAAATTGCTGCTGCAGCTGTAAGGGGGTACCCAAGAGAGCCCAGCCCTCAGGCTTGCATTAACTCCACATCAGTTAGCTGTGGTCGGAGTGGGGTGGGGCACCCTGGCAAGGTGATGTACACCTCCATTATTATTTTTCCATTCTTGAAATATAAAGTTCGTAATTCCTTTGGATTTCATGATACCTATGCTTGCTAATAAGAAAAAAGCATTTGCAAATCGCCATTTTAAATATTAGATGGCTGTTGTATTTAGCAGTTCTATTGAAAATAGCCATTGAGAAATAAGACACCACTATGAACAGTATTAATCAAGAAACTTGAGAAGCAGCCTGTTGGTTTAGAATCACCTAGACCCACAGATGGATGTGTCGGTGAGGGAGTATTCACACTTGTGAATTCTAATGCACATATGCACGAATGCCATACACATGTAGATGCTTTTTAAAAGAAACCATTTTAAAAAGACAGTGTAGGTCTTTTAATGTTAAAAGTATTTCAGCTTTCATCAATATTGTTTGTTGATATTTCTTTGTTATCACGTTTTCTTTAGCATGTGGGGTATTGTAGTCAAACACTAATTTGTTGACTTTGTTAAAACTGCGGGGAGCCAACTCCTTGTAAAGTGTTCATGAAAGAGCGTTCCTTCCACTTTTAAGTGAGTCAGCGAATTGTCTTCACTATAATCCTTAATTGAAAAGAAAAATTTCTCACTCTTCTTGTATGCCAGATTGATTTCTAGGCAAAGGCAGGGAGAGGGAGGAAAGGAAAAAAGAAGCCGTCCCCAGGAGGTGACCCTGGCCACAGTCTTCCTTATGCCGACAATAAGTCAGAGAACCATCTGTCCCACTTTAGATTTCTGGAACCATCAAGCACATCTGCTGTGTCTTTTATAACATCACTTATAGAACCTACCAAAAGCTGCTAAATAAATGAGGAGAACCAGAGCACAGCTGCACACGGCTGATTTTGATTTGCAGCTGGGTCCAATCTCAGGGGGGGAAATGAGATTAGAACCACCAAGTGAATGATTCATGTCATGACACTAAGGCATAAGGACTAGATCTTCAATTCCTGTTTCTGAAAGTTTAAGGAGATGCATGTACGCACAAAATATAACAGTGTTTAAAATTCAAGCCCACTGTAAATATTTAAGTCATCATTCATGAGTTCCTCATTTTTATTTCATTATTATTGTTCTTTTGACTTTTGAGACAGCCTCATACAGCCTAGGCTGGCATAGAACTCACTATGTAGCCAAGGCTACCCTTGAAATCTTAACCCTCTACTTCCACCTCTCAAGTGCTGAGATGGTAGGCATATATAGACATGTACCATCACACCAGCTTAAAATTTTAAATTTCACTTTTGATTTTTTGTCTGTACTGGAGATTCAACACAGGGTATTATGTGTTCTAGGCAAGTGTTGTACCATTAAGCTAGTACAAATCCTAAAAAAAAAAAAAAAAAAAAAAAAAAAAAAAAAAAAAAAAAATCTCAGGGATTGGAGTAAGCTCAGTATTTACTAAGCATGTATGAAATTCTGTCTCCAACAGTACATGACCATATAGGCTTACAATCCAGGAAGTAGATGCAGGGTATCAGAAGTTCAAGGTCTCCCTTGCCAAAGCAGCAAGTTGGAGCCCAACTTCAGATACATAAGACCCTGTCTCAGAAGAAAGGAGGGCTGAAGAGATGGCTTTGTGTTTAAGAGTACTTGCTGCCCTTGCAGAAGACCCAGGTTTAATTCACAGCACCCGCAACTGTCTGTTATCATAACTGGCTCACAATTATCCAACTCTAGTTCTAGGCACACATGTGGTGCAAATACATCAATGTGGAAAACCCTTATACACATAAGATGAAAAAATAAAATTTTTAAAAAGTAAGAGAAAAGAAAAAAAGGAATAAAATCGACACAAAAATTATTTGTAAAACTTCAAGAGCTAAGTTCTGTCTGGAAGCAAATTTTATGTCTGCTTCAGAGATGTGACATGCAGAGCCTAAAATATTAATACCCTCAGGCAAGTTTCTCTATATAAACCTCAAGCTGACCAAAGGCCAAATATAGCATTTTCTGTCTCAGAGGACAATGGGGCTCCTCACATTGCTATCATCTTGATTGCATAGAATTTAAAAGCTAGTGACCCAGAGCATCGACTCCAGGACACTAATCAGGCTGCATGCTTGTACACTCGGAAAGTTTCATTTTTCTCAGGATTAGCTTCTGTAGCTTTTCGTGTGCCTTCATGATAACACTCACCAAACCACAAATATTTATTTACTTGGCTTTTGCAAGCACAGGGACTTTCCCCATCGTGTTTATACCAATGGTAGCATGTGCGTTTAACCTTAAACAATGTTCAGTTAAAGGAAAAGTCAGAGTAATTAAACAGCCTGACATAGTCAGAAGCCACTGGTTGCCATCTTAGCATCTACCTCTTTACCTGGGCTGGTTATGGTCTTCTTTCCTGTTACGATTTGTAGCTCTCCTACAAGTCAGGGACAGACCTCAGCTTCTCCCGGTTACTCAAGCTCAAGTTCTACCAAGTCTCTCCATAATTTTTGATACCTTTTCACTGTTGGAGAATTCCCATCAGCTTCACATGGGCCATATTCATACACTTAAAAAATGGCTTGTTATTTTATTTGTTTTATCTACATGTGTATATGTGCACTGTATGCAAGCCTGGTGCCCTGGGGGTTAGATGAGGGTGTTGGATCCTTGGAACTAGAGTCACAAAAGGTTGTGTGAACCTTTATGGGTGCTGGGAACTGAACCTGGGTCCTCTACAAGAGCAACAAGTGCTATTAAACACTGTGCCATTTCTCAGTCCTCTTACCAGAAACCACCCCCATGGTGGTGGACTCCCATGGGTCTATGTATTACCTTTTTTATATTAAAAGACATTCAAAGAATTCTTTGAACTTACTATGCTAAGCACTCTTCCAGTCTTTCTGGGCCTATAGCAAACCCACTTTTCCCCTTGAAAATAATCTCTAATAAGTCCCTTGCTCAGTTCTCCATATATGTGTTATTTTATTGCTTGTTATTTAAAGCTTTGAAAATAGTTGCTCAATCCTTCACATGGTTCCAAAATATTCCACATATCCTTTCTTTCTCCCTCTCCTCACTGACATGTGAAAATATATTTTAAATTACTCTTTTAAAGATTTTTGTATGATGTTAGAGGAGTGTGTGTGTGTGTGAGAGTATGTGTGTGTATGTGTGTGTATGTGTGAGTATGTGTGAGTATGTGTGTGTATGTGTGAGTATGTGTGTGTGTGAGTATGTGTGTGTATGTGTGTATGTGTGTGTGCATGTGTGAGTATGTGCGTGTGTATGTGTGAATATGTGTATGTGTGTGTGTGTGGGTATGTGTATGTGTGTGTGTATATGCGTGTGTATGTGTGAGTATGTGTATGTATGTGTGTATGTGTGTGTGTGTATGTGTGTATGTGTGAGTGTGTGTGTGTGTGTGTATGTGTGTGTGTACCACTGCACACATGTGGAGATGAAAAGAGTTTTCTCTGGGGATCCACCCTGAGACATCAGGCTTGGTGGCAGGCTTCTTTATTGGCTGGGCCATCTTACTTGCTTAATGATTATTTTTTCCAAGACTCAGAACTTTATAGATCATGTTAAGTGAGAAAAACATTTTTTTTTAATAAACAAGAGTTTCTAGTAAACTTTCTACATCTTTTTCCAACAAATCAGTGTAAACTAAAGAGGTAGGAGAAGGATTTCAGTTGTTTATGATCTAGAAAGTCCCTGCATTAGTTATCTATCTTGAAAGAAATTACCCAGCCTTTAATACCACAAAACAAATCACTCTGGTGTAGTGGTTTAATAAGAATGGCTCTGTAGGTGTGATCTGGATGTTTGTCCCCCTGGGTGGACTGTTTAGGAAGAATTTGGAAGTGTGGCTTTGTTGAAGGACATGTTACTGGGATGGGCCTTGAGGTTTCAAAAGCCCATATCAGGCAGGGTCCCTCTCCTTGCCTGCTGCCTGAAGGTCAGGATCTATGTTGTCAGCTGCTTCTCCAGCACCATGCCATGCTCCCTGCCATGATGGTCATGGGCACTAGCACTCTGGAACTAGGAGCCCCAAATTAAATGCCTTCCTTATAATTTCCCTTTGTCCTTGGTTTTTGTCACAGACATAGAAAAGTAACTAAAACCTTATTATTTTCTCCCTGATTTGGATGACAAGTACTGTGGGAATGAGCTAGGAATATGGTCCTGGCTCAGGGTCTCCTAAGAGGCTGTGTAGAGATGTGGGCTGGGGTTGCAGTCATCTCAAAGCATTTTTCCGAGCAGCTACCCACAGGCTCATGCCAGGTCTGGGTTCCTTCCCACAAGGATCTTGAGAGTCCCCTTGGTCAAGCATAGACCGTGAGTGAATACACAGACTGAGGAGGAACCGTCAGTGTGCCTTAACAATCTGAGGAACCATCAGTGTGCCTTAACAATCTGCGGGTAGAGGTCACTTCCTGTTATCAGAAGCCAGTCTAAGTCCAGCCACACTCAAAAGGGAGCGGAGTGAGGCTCAATTTCTTCTTTTTCTTTTCTAAGACTATCTTATTATTATTTGAGAACTTTACACACTGTATTTCGAGCATAGGCATCTTCCTATACCTCCCAACTTGGTCCTTTTTGTTCCTCTTTTTAAAAAATTAGTATTGTTACATATTTATGTAACAGTTTTTAATGCATTCATATAAACATACAAATAAAACATGCTGAGTCTGTTTGGTGTTTAAGGCTGACCACTTGGTATCTGGATAATCAGTTACAGGGCTCATTCCTGGGGAAGACTGATTCTCCCTCTCTCAGTAGTCACGGGTGGGCCCTTGTGAGAGTTCCCTTTCTACATTGGCGTGTCAACTAGGGGTGATCAGGTCTTGTTTAGGCAGCCATATTGTTGAGATTTCATGGGTCCAGTTTTCCTGTCCTCTATAGAAGATACAATCTCACAGCAGATTTCTCTGGATCATATCATCTCTTGGCCTCCTCTTCCAAGATATTCCCTAAGCCTTATGAACTATCTATTGGGGCTAGTTACTCCTTTTGACCAGTTATATGGTTCTGTAATGGTCTCTTTCTACTGCAGAAAGAAGCTTCTTGGGTGAGGGATAAGAGCTAAGTATATCTGTGGGTATAAGGATAAGTATTTTGAATGCAGTTAGGGATTGTCCTGCTTTAGAACATGACAGTAGCAATTCTTATCTAGGCCCCATGCACCCACACACAGTTTAAAAAACAAAACATTTTTAGTGCATGGTACACTGGTTACCTTTTTATTGCTATGACAGTGATGGCTAATCTTGGTTGTCCACTTGACTAACATCTGGAATCAAAGAAAACCCAAGCAGTTGGGCAAACCTGTGAGGGATTATTCTTGATTGGATCATTTGAAGTAGAAGACCCAACCTCAATCTGGGCCAGATCTTATGGTGGCAGCCCAAATAAAAGGACAGGAAAGAGGAAAATGTGCTAGCTTGTGCTCCTTCCTGAGAGAAGTTCATCTTCTCCTGCTGCTGAGGCATTCTTCAGCTGGCATTAGAACCTCCTTTGGGATCTCAGCATAGACTGAAGACCAGCCGAGACATCGAATGTCATGTCCTGGAATCTACTTGATCCTTGGCCTTTCTGTTAGTCTACAGCCACTGTTGGATTAGCCGACTAACATAGCCTGTAGGCTCTCTAGTAAATCCCCTTCTGAGGTGTATGTTAGTCTATCAGTTCTTTTCCTCCATAGAACCCTGACTAAGCCAGTGACCAAAAGCTACTTATGGAAGAAAGAGGTTTTGATTTATGGTTCCAGGGGGAGAGTCCGTAAGTGTCAGGGGGTGTGCTAACCGGTAGCCATAGCAGGAAGCTGAGGCATCACGTCTTTAGCTTCCAGCATGAAACAGAAAGGAAAGCTGGAAGTGAGGTGAGGCTCGGAACTCTCAAAGTCTGTTCCCAGTGCCACCTCCCCAAACAGCATCACCAAACAGGACTAAGTAATTGAGACTGTAAGAAACATTCCTCATTCGTCCAAAACTACCACATCTGGAACAGGAAATGCTGAGCAAGCATACAGATGAAGAGACCATTTAAAACAAGAAACATCAATGGCCTGCTTGCAGCTAACACTTCTTACTCTCTGAATGCTGCTGGATTGTCAGAACTCATGGCTGTCTTCTCTTTTCAAACAAGATCATGCTTACGAAGATTCAAGAACAGTCAAAACAACAACAGTAAATAACCACTAAATCTGCTAATAACCAAACTTGAGCTGAAATGTGTTAGGGGCCATGAAAGAAGCGGTGACTTTAGAGGTGGGGATGTGTGTGGGGGGGAACAGAGGATGAGTGTCATTGCTTAAATGAAAGTGTCACAAGGAAGTCCCCTTCATTTTAATTTAAAAAGAGGAAATAAAAGAAGAACTGGGCCCCAGCACAGGAGGATCACCAGTTCAAGGCCAGCTTTGGGCTATAAAATGAGCTCCAAGCCCAGGCTACAAAGTGGGACTCTGCTCAAAAAGTAAACCAAACTGATCAAACTAACCCAAACAAACAGCCATTGCCTTGCTCCTGTCTTTGAGACGTAGAACCTTTTTCTAGAAGCTGCCTGTGATAATAATATTATCCCCCCCCCCCATGACTCTAAAGCCTTTTCATTCCTTAGGGAAATTCCACAGGATTATTTTTGCCCTATACGGGCATTTCAGCTTTTATTACACAGAAAATTTAAATGTGGTGAATACTTGTGTAGTTCTTTAAAAGTAACAGTAATTCAAGACACTATAAATAAGACAGCTCCAGATTCACATGTGATTTTATTGCTGCTGTTTGGGGTGGAAAGAAATAAGGGAGAAGGGTATTAAAAAATGAAGAATTCTTATTGACCAAGACCGAATAAAATATTTATGACTGAAACACTGAAACATCAATAACACAAAGACGTGAAGAAGCCGAGAGGGAATCTGTCTCCACAGAGGAGGAAGGGCCTGTGGGTCTGCAAAAAACAGACAGCTGTAAGTAAATCTGGGCAAGAATTGTGTGTTTGTCCTAAAGGCAGAGCAAGAAGGCAGCCTCCAGCACCAAGAGCAGCAGAGGCCATTAAAGGGAATTTTAGGAAGGGAGTGACAGTGTTAGAATGGCAACAGAGGAAGTTGATTTTGGCAGCAGCTTGGGAAGGACTTGAGGAGAGAAAAATGTAGAAAGCAGGCTTTTCTCAGGAGGAGGCAAGTCTATACAACACACTTAGGTGGAGTCATAGCCACAGAAAGGATCGAGCATGCAAGAGTTGTGTGTTCCTCTCCATTAAATCCTGTCTTTCAGCTGTCTTCCCACAGTGCTTTGAGTTCAGCTTTCATTAAGACCTACTGAATATCATGATACCAAGAGAGTGTTTTGGGATTGGTTGCTTTTGCCACCTGCGTGTACTGTACGCACAAGACTCAAGGGGAGCTGATCAGTTTTCAAGCATAAGGGTCTGGACACTCCCAATCCAGTCAGATGGGTCACACCTTGAGTTTGAAAGGGTAAAATAAAACAGCCATTGTCCCTGATGCCATTCTGTGTTCTGAATGTATGTTTGAAGGTTGGGTGGTACAGGCTCTTTCTCACTCAGGCTCCCTGAATAGCATTCAGCTTATTGGGATATGCATTTCAACTCTTTGAACCTTCTCTTCCTAATGTTTATCCAGAACAGTTCATTGTTGGATAAACACCTAGTGGCCTGTAAATTTTCTCTACTTGGTGTTTTGTTTTGTTTTTTGAATCGGTTGCTAATTTCATCTCTACTGGCTGCTTTGTATTTTTAAACTTTTAAATCTGGACAAAATGTGAACATTAATATGTGTCTGACAGCAATGCTGGGAATTAAGATGGCAAACTGTTGAGAAGAAAATAATACATAGACACAGTTATTTTTATACATGTCTTTTTAAATCATGGAATTTAAGAAGTCTAACAAATAAACATCAATTGTGAGACTTCTTTTTTCCTTATTTCCTTCCTTCCTTCCTTCCTTCCTTCCTTCCTTCCTTCCTTCCTTCCTTCCTTCCTTCCTTCCTTCCTTCCTGCCTTTCTTTCTTTCTTTCTTTGAACAGAACCATTATCATGCTGGGAAGAAAAGATATATATCATCTCCAGATTTGTGCTTTCTTAACTGAGCATTCCTAAGGGGAAAAGCTAGCCACTGGGTGATCTGCCTGGAAGCCACAGATCATGCCTCCCAACACTGAAGGAAAGACTTCCCAGGGAACGTGCCCTTGATGGCTAAATGCAGTTGTCTAGAGGATGAGAACGACTGACACAGGGCCATGGGAGTAGAGAGCCCTCTCTCTACTGTCATCCCACCCACAGCAGAGATAGAGGGAGAGTCCAGTGGCCAGCAAGGCTGCCAGCAGCCAAGGAGAGCATGCCACTTGTCCCTCTCTATCAGGTACTAAGAAATCAGCCATACAGCAGAAGCTAATAATACAGACTGAGAGCCAGCTTCTGTTAATTTCACAATGAATTCCTTCCATCAGGGACTGTGTATCTCAGAACAAACAGAAGTCCAAGCTGCTGAAGAATCTCATCCACCCTATGCTCTGGAATCTATGGTTATACCTTTTCCTGGGTCCTTTCAAGCTGTAGCCATGCTGTCTCAAACATTCCATCACCTAGTGGTGATGCTCCTGCTTCTCAGTGTTCTTTCTTTTTAAAAAGAAAATGCCAGGTATGGCAAAGCACATCTGCAATCCCAATACTTGAGAGACTAGACCAGGAGGATCACAAATTCAGGCCAATGTGGGTACACAGAAGATCCTGAGTCAAGAAACAACAGTAAAAATGACAAAGGAAAAGAAAAGAAAGTAACATTCTTCTCATCTTGGTTGAGACATCTTATATCAGACACCCCTCTTTAAGTCTTCAGTATTATTTGTCCCATATCCCAGGTGGCCTCAAACTTGCTTCTTGAATGTAGTGAGGCTATATTTGGACTCCTGATCCTTCTGCCTCCACTTCCCTGTAATTTCAGGCACAGCACCACGCCCACCTCTTCACTCTTCTTCATGAATCATCATCAATCTCTTGCTAACTAGTCTTATTTGGTCACAGTCTCTGCATCAAGCCTTCTCTCTCCCCACTTCTACCCTCATACTTCTACATTTGATGATGTGATTAGTTTCCTCTCAGACTGAAGCATTCCATCCATCCTATCAGTCAGAGAAGCTCCTTGAACAAAGCTAAACAACTTAAGATAGATTCAGGAAGTTCCCGAAACTTACCAAATTCACTAGACTTCCCCCTGCAACAGTAAACAATAAAAGCTTCCTCTTAGAAGGAAGAGGCTGAGCTGCAAAGACTCTGAGATTAAACCAGCTACCTAGAAGAAGCAGAAACCAGCAGAGCCCCCTGGAAGCAGTTTAGGCCAACTGAGGCACCTGGAAAGGACACTCCGCAACTTGTTGAGCTGCCTGCCATCTGTGCAGTATGCTCTAGGTTCCCAGCTTCAGAAGCCCATGGTGAAGCAGGCTTTGGTAATGCAGCTGTCTTTGAATCATTTATGCCCCTGTAAGTAACCTCTCACCCATATTTCTGTAAGTAATCTCAATAAAACTCATTGGTTCACCATGTTGGACTTTGGTGGTATCTATACTTTGGTCTGTCATGGACACCCTATCTGGGGTGAGTAGATGTGTGTGTTGACTCTCCCAGGACAAGTTTTTCCCACAACACAGTGACTTCAGCATCCATAAAAATTACCTTTTTAGGTACCACAGCCTCTCAACTCCTCAGTCTTATATCCATGATTGCTTTCACATTCCACTTCAGTCAACACCTTCATGATCATGCACCTTAGAGAGCTGACTACCACATAATCATATCAACTCTAAAACTCCTGATTTCTAGAGTTCCACATTGTGGAAATCATCCCCTCTCTCTCTCTCACTCCAGCCTCACAGGCCCTGACCGACTCCTTTGAAGCAGCTAATCCAGTGACCTCTGTTTCTTCCCTGACCAGCTCTGCAGGCTGTTGTCATCTTCCTCCTTTTGAGCTTATTACAACCAGCCATCCCTTTTCACAACCTCCTTAAGCACCTCACCCGCTCACTCTCCAATTTACTCACTAAAAGATCTGATCCTGGGTGAAATATAATCCCCACTTGTTTCCCAGCAACACTGAGCAGTTGAACGTGGCCAGAGGATTAGGGGCAAAAATGGTTTAACCACAAATTTTGCATCAGTCCTTCCTGTTCACAGCAGCCCCTGTTCTTTTTTACTGTCTGAGATTCTACAGGTTCTTAGTTTTCTTCCAATTCAGCTATTCCTATCTTAGATAATGACCCTCCCTCTTACTTAAGAAAATAAGTATCCGTGGAAGAAAATGCACCGCGTTTTCGTCACATAATCTGCCAGTCTGCTGGCATCTGATGCTATGTACATTTCCTATTGTCTTTGCATACACCATCGATTGGTATTACCCTCTGAAGACAACATCTGTATTTATGCATCACATTTGCCCACTTGGCTCATCACCTGTTACAACCTCGCAATAACCTTATTAATATGATGTTTCCTGGATATAAATTCTCTGTGGGGTCATTAAGTGCTTCATTTTGCTATTTCTTTTTATTGAAATAGTATATTAAAATGTCTGTTGTTACTGCTCCGGCTCAGTTTCCTTCATCTACAGCCTTCCAGCATCTCTTCTCACTCGGTCCACTGCATCATTGCAGCCGTTGGGTACAGGAATGGACTATTCCAAGACCATTCCTTGGAACAGGAACCTCTATCGCGGCTGAATGAGGGGGGTCAAGTCTCAGCTCTCATCCTGATTGACCCCTTAGCAGCATCCAATTGGATCAATATTTCATCCTGAGACATCAATTCACTACTTCTAGATCATTGCTCTTCCTTGCTTCTTGGGTTTCAGGGCCAGGCTTTCCAAGACCCTTAAATGTTGGGACACAGTAGGTCTCGGTCTTTAGCTTACTCTCTCCTACCCTCCTTCCCTCTCTCCTTCCCCCTCCCTTCCTGCCTCCTAACTCCCCCCCCCTTTTGGACAGGCTCTGAGATACCCTAGCTGGCTGTGACATAGTTAAGGATGACCTTGAATTCTAATCCTCTTGCCTCCATCTCCCAAGAGCTGGATTACAGGATGTGTTGCTGTACTAAGACAGACATCCCCCTGCTTTCAATACCACATAAACATCGAAGCCGCTCAGGTTATATTTCTGGCATGAACCACTCCTCTGAGCTGTGGACTCATGTTCCAGCTCCTACTTGATAATTTGTAGGCTATGTTTGTTTGGCACTTCCAACCTTGACTATTGATTTTCTTCCCCAAATTGCTCTTCCCATGTATTCTCAGTGGTGTGGACTCACATTCTACTCTATTGGGAGTCATACCGTACTACCCTCTTTCCCTCTGATTCAGTCTATCCACATGTCTGGTCTGGCTTGTAATAGTAATGTATCCAGAGGCCATTAAAATGTCACCTCCTCCATGGTGACAAATCAACTCGAGGAGAGCAATGTGAAAACATCTTTTGTATTATTGTTCTCACAGGTCTGTCTGGTTAATGTAGTCAATTCTTCACTCAGAATCCAGATATTTTAACATTGCTAAGTCCTAACTTTTCATTCACCATAGGAAATCTCTGCAATAGATTCCTACTGTATCAAAAATACAAAGCAAGTTTTTACCCACATGTTTAAAGTTCCAATGAACTGACCCACTTTTCTGATCCTATCATCATACCTCTTTTGCTCTTTAGTCTGACTTAGAAATTTGAGTTTCCTGCTCTTTGGTGATGATGCCAGACTTGTTTTGGTTACAGTGGGAAAGGAAAATGGGGTTTGTAAAGAATCTGAGTGTGCTTTTAGGATAAACAAAAACACAGTGACCTGGCTCCAATGGATCTATCAGTTCAACTAAATTGGATGTATTATGGCTAAGAATCCTCTATTTGTTTGTGGACTAAAGGATAGGTATGCCATGGACATGGCAGAAATCTCCCCATTGTATTCTAGTTCTTTGGTTGTTGCTGACTCTAGTCATCTTTCCTCCAGTCTGCTTTGGTTTGGGTTAGTTATGCCACAACATGCTTCTTTTTCTTAGCAGGTGTTTGAGGAAGATATTGCTTTCATGATTAGTATATTAACAAGTACTGTCACCAGGCTGGCATCAAACTCGGAGATCTGCGTGCTTTCGTCTCCCAGATCCTGGGATTATAGCCATGCACCACCACCCAGCTTTGGGTGTTTTTTAATTAACCCGGAATCCTACTTCTTTTGCAGCCTCTCTTCATCTCCACACATCCCTCTCCTGCTCTCTTCACCCTTCTAACTCTTGCTCTTCTACAAAGCCTCTGTTTTGCCTGTGTTTCCAATCTAGTTTAGACTCCACAGTAAACTAGTATATTTGCTGGCAAGCAGCTGATACTAAAAAATAAATGTGGAATAAGAGTATAAATGGAAAGTCAAATTCCTGAAATTGCAATCAGAATCTTAGGACTTAATAAGGAAAAGACGACTTTGTAGAGCTAGACTGACGTGGTAAGAGAGGGCTGTCATATTTATAAAGTCCAGTAACTCTCCTTAGGCAGCTTCCCAGAAGTGAGCAGTATGTTAATGGTGGAATTTGCCACCATCCTGTCCATCACCATGGGTCTTGGCTTTAACTTTACAATTCTGAAGTGTACTTGTCATCATGCTAATAACAGAAGATCCAGTTCTTAGGACTGTCCTGATGAACTGGAATTTGTAATAATGGTGTATAAACCAGAATGCCATGTTATTGGTTTATAATGAGAACCCATGTCCTCCCAGGAATCAGCATGTGTGAAGCCTATATAATTAGCCCCTGCCTATAGGTAGCCTTTAAAAGAAGCTATATTAAATAATAGGGGTACTTTCTAAGTAGGGATTGGAGACCTACGACAGCACAGTGATTAAGATACAGACAGACCTGACTTCAGATCCTGAGTCTGCCACTGACTTCCTATAAAATGGGAATAATAATAGTCTCTACTTGTAGCAGGTGGCCTTGGAGATGTCTTTGAGGCCATCCTAGTTTGATTCTAAGGATAACTGTCTTTCCTGCTTCTCTCTCTCCTATAAATGTGAATCTGGTTTTTATATTGGGACCCCACACCACCATTCACATTAGGCTAGACTAATTTAGGTAGACACAATCAGATTCTCTCTTTCATAGGAATTTGTGATTTGCTTATTTGGTTTTAATTAATTAGTTAATTAAATTATTTTTCAGTGCTTGTGATTGAATTTCAGGCCTCAAGCATCATAGCAAGTGCTCTACTACTCAGCCATTTGCAAACCTAGAACTTACAATTTTGACATAATTCAACCTCATTGTGAGCTTGGGGCCAGAGGCTGTGCCTGGAGAGAAATGGTACTCATCCATGAACTTACATTTATTTGAGGCTGGTTTGGCAGAGATGAAGAGAGATCAATGGAGCAGAATCATCCAGATTAGCAGAGGCTAAGACCATGGCAATTGGGGAGGCAGCCTGGTTAGCACCTGTCACCAATCCTGATCCAAGCCCTGCAGATTCTCATCAGTTTGGCTCTTCAGTGAGACATCTCTGTGTTCTCTCATGAAGTACCCCTTCTTGCTTAAGTTTCTGGCATTTTCCAAAAGAGAGCCTTAGGAAACAGCCCTATATGACATTTTAAAGTGAGTAGACACCTGTAGAACACAGGTGACACCTATAGAACACACATGACACCTGAAGAACATGGGGTGACACCTATAGAAGACAGGAGATAGTCTTGTGATACTGGGATGATAGATTGGCATCTTCAATCAAGACATTTTTAGGGCTCCTAAGGTTTGGATGAAGGTGACTAGGAGTATTCTGAGACTTTAAAAAGAATCTCTGCCTAACTGGTCAATCATTTCCTTTTTGATGGACATTTCTGTCCTCTGGTATATAGCAGCATGCTTTTCAGAAACAGGGTGGGTAGCAATTCTATCTTTTATGGTGACTGGATTTCTCTGTGCTGGCTTTATCATAAATCTAAGATGATCTTTTAGCCTCTCTCATTCCCATAACTCCTAAAGACACCCCAGTATAAAGACATTCCACTATAACGCCTATGCAGTGAAACTGGTTATGTTACAGTTACCCCATACACTCATGATGGGGTGTCTGTGGATTCTGCATCCCATCTTTCCTGTGCTTGATTTTGTTTTCAGGCTTCCTAAGGCCATTCACGGGGTTGCAACCAGACTTCTGTATCTCCCCAGCTACATCCAGTGTTGCTGTTGTTAGATATTACTCTCTTGTTTTCTTGAATTCTCCATTAACCTCCCTGGACCCCACTCTTCTGAGACTTCCTGAGGTGGCTAAGGGCATTGTAGAACATTAGGGAATAGCATTTGGACCAATTTGAATAAAATGCTAGAAAGTAGTGGGGGGTTGTGCTAGGAAAATAGGCTGGGGTCCACAGTGCAATTACCATCAAACAACAACAGTGCAAGGACAATGACCACCGGGACACTGGGGTGGGAAGAAGCAGGGAGGGGAGATTAGCTGGAAGCCCTTGGAATAGCTCAGCAGTGACTTCTGTCCCCATTGTGCTGGCCACAAAGAGTCTCTGCTTTCCTGTTAGCACTGCCTCTTAGGTGGCATTTACTTGGTATTGTGAGCATTTTCACTGCTTTTATTGGAAGCTCTTTAGTCACACGTTCTTCGATGTGAAGGACACTTCTGATGTCAATACCATTTTGGAGGCTAGAACAAATTGTTTTCTGACTTGCATGAAAATTACCAGGCTGACATCGTACAGGCTAAAAATGTTCACATAGCAGAACTCCTAAAAATAGATCCAAAATACCAAATTCTGTTGAGTGGGACTTAACAACAGCCACCAGATATCTACATATGGTGGTAAAGTTTGTCTATGGAAAATGTGGCCTGTTAAAGTACCGACAGACCCAAAGAGAAAGATTTTTCAAAGGAGGTTCAAAACAAACAACCAAGCTTACAAATAAGCATTGAATTGCCTCACAATGGTCTGAATGATAACTTCTTAAAGGCAATGTGTCTGGAGGACAATTTAGAACACTTCAGTTACTGTGAATGTTTTGCCTCATCCTGTATCAAGGGATAGTTTACTGAATGGGCATTTTTTTTTTTTCCAATTGGTTAATAAAATATTTGCTATGTTGAGATTCCAATATGTGTAACAGATAAGCGATTTTTAATGTGTAAACATCTGGAAGAACAATAAATCAATTGCACTTCGGTCTTGTTAACATGTCACTAGAGTGGTTACTATGTTATTAATATATTTATTATCTACATAATTAATATATGGAGTATCAATACACAGATCAAGGTTATACTTGCAGAAAAAAGGTAAACATGAGGTTTTATTCTTTTAATTAAATTTATTCATTTTCTCTCTCACTTTCTCTCTCTCTCTTTATCTGTGTGTGTGTGTGTGTGTGTGTGTGTGTGGGCGCGCTCGCACGTTCCACTGTTGTATGTGGAACTCAGAAGATTCAATTCATAGAAGTTAGTTCTCTCATTCTACCTTGTGGGTCTCAGGGATTGAACTCAGGCTGCCAGCCTTGGTGGGAAGCATGCTACCTAATGAACCATCTCACCGTCCTAAATATGAAGGGTTTTTATTGAATATTTCAAAAATAAGCAACAGTCAAGAAATGAACCTATTACTAAGAATTTTGACATAATTATGGAAAGATATTTTTATTAAGAGTATCTGAATCAAAATGACTGGTCAAATTCTCTTTTCCACTTTGCTACGGCTGACTCCACACAGGAGTTGTTCACCGATCCTGTTTCTATTGTGATTATTCTAGTGGGCTGTCAGCATGAAGTACCTTCTGCAAAGTGCTTCAACCATGGTATCTTCACCTAAACCTTTTTTCTTACCTTGAAAAAAGCAATCAGCGTCAGTTTTGAGCTGGACTTACAGGCAAGAATTTAAACAAGAACTACCTGGAAAGGTGAATAATCTGGACTGTTTTTAGTTATTTGAGGAAGATTTGTAGGATAGATGAAAGGTAATGGGCTAGGGCGCTGCAAAGCCCAGCTCTCCATGCCTTCCTGCCCTCCTCGTGCTCACCTCTGACGTTGTATTTCTTTTTTATTTAGCATATGTGACTAGGGGCTTGATGTGGTACATGTGTGTCTGTCAAAAGAGGATTTTCTAGAGTCGGGTGTCACTTTCTGCCTTGCTGAGGGAGGTGGGGGTCTTTCTTATCATCCGAGCGGTGTACTGCTCCGGCCCACATCTTGATGTAGGAACACTGCGATTACAGACGGGTGCCATTGCCTCTGGCTTTTCACATGGGTTCTGGGGATCAAACTCAGGTCATCAGGACTTTGCTTGACAAGTATTTTTATTCAATGAACCATATTCCTGGCCGTTTGTATTATTTTCTGGTGCTAGAATCAAACCCAAGGCTTCTCCCATGCTAGGTAAGCACTTCTGGCCCTTATTATTATTACTATTTTGAAGAACAGCAATGTCTTTATTTATAAGCCGTTACACTATTCATTAAAATCTTTTCACTTACTGCACAAATGTAATCAGCTTTAATTTTGAGCTAGATTTAAAGGCAGAAAAATAAACCAATAAATTTTATCTGTAATCAATAATATAATCCAAATGATGCCTATTAGCATTATTCTTGAACTATTAATGTCCCCTTTTATAGACAAATTCCCTAAAGAATAAACTAGTGGATGCCTGGCATGGTAGCACACTCCTTTAATCCCAGCATTTAAGAAGCTGAGATAAAAGGAATGTGACCTCTGAGTATGAGGCCACCCTGGTCTACAGAACAAGTTCTAGAATAGCCAGGGCTACACTAAGAAACTCTGTCTTGGGGAAGAAAAAAAGAAGAAGAAAGAATATGATGATGGAATTTCTAGAGATGGCTCAGCAGTTAAGGGCCTTTGCTGCTTTCTAAAAGGAACCACGTTAGGGTCCCATCACCCACATGTGGTGGTCCACAACCACCTACAACTTCAGTTCCAGGGCATGTGAGACCTCTGACATCTTGAGGTACTCACATTCACATGCATAGACTCATACATAGATATACACATAAAGATAATTAAAAATAATAAAATAGGGATACAGAGTTGGCTCAGTGGTTGAGAGGACTTGTTTTTGCAAAGAACTCCAGATCCATTCCCGGCATCCGAATGGCATCTCACACTGTCCATGGCTCTAGCTCCAGGGGATTCAAAGACCTCTTCTGACTTCTTGAGGGCACTGGACATGCGTATGGTCCAGGGACATGCATGTGAAACATACGCATAAAATAATTAAATGAATAAATCTAAAAATGATTGTAAGTATTAAAAGAGGGGTATGCTGATATATATCATTATGAACATGTCACAATAAAACCCAATTATTCTGTCTAATATGCAAAAAAGAGGGGACAGGAATATGATAATGTCACTAGTAAAACTGGGTATGGTGAATACAACCAAAAAGATACCCTGGCTGGCTCAGAACTCACTGTATGTGGACCAGACTGGCTCTGAACTTGGATAGATTCATTGTCTCTGACTGTTACCTCCTTTTATTTTTCCCTCTGACATCATGCCCCTCCCCCCAACCCCCGGCCCAATATTACTACTGCCAAACTTAACAATTTATTTTTCTTAAGTAATGGCATCGCCATTCTTCTTTTGGAGAATCTGGGGTTGTTTTTGTTTGGAAGAATGCTTCAGTAAGCAGCTGAGACCATGAGATCTTAGATGCCAACTGATTAAAAGCTTCTGAGAGGGACTCAAACTGCTGACCTTGGGAATTTGCTCTAGAGGAGAGAAATTCTTGGCCTCTGAGAGAATGGTGAGAAGAGAAAAGGACGTGACAGCAGAGTGAGCCAATCCCAGGGGACACGGCAGAGCGCCACAAGGAACCAGAGCTCATGAAAGGACGAGACAGACAAGATTGTACAAAATCCCTCAGTCACCAGGGTTAGTTTTAGGCCCTTCCCCCAGGTACCATGATCTTGGAATGCTCGGGTCACTAATATAAAAACTGTAAACTGGACTAGGGGTGTAGTTCAGTTGTACTGAATGTGCTAAGTATGCGAGGGTCCTGGGTTCATTCCCCAGCACTAAATAAATGAATGCAACAGAATCGTACAGTATGTGCGTATAACCTAACATACATTCCCAGATTATTATTTAATATCTGGCATAATATAAAGTTACTTATTTATAGTTATACAAATAATTATTTGTATTGTTTAAGAGATAATGGGGGCGGGAGAGAAAATGTCATAAGACTAGGCTCGCCTCCTACTTGGAAAGTCAAAGATGATTCTCCCTAGTGCTGGGAGGCACATAAATTTATGTAGCGCTGTAATCAACCCCCCACCCCCTTATCCATGCCAGGTAATCCCTTTCCTGAATGTTTGAATCTGTTAAATTAGCAGGTGTCTAGCTTCTAATGGAGAGGTCAGACCCTGCTTTAAGCTGCCTGGAAGGCGGAACCCAACCGGACAAGTTCCCTTGAGCTCCCCGGTCCCCTGTGACGTCCACCCTGCTCATTCCATGGCTGGAAGTCTATCAGTTTTCTGTGAGGTGGAGGGGCAGGGGGTCTGAGAAATGAGTCCTGAGGGCCAAAGTGTGAGTCTGGAGGCAAAGGTGAAAACTGAACCCTCCATTTCGTGCCAGTGGTGTCTAGCTCCCTCCGGCAGGCTGTTTGGACTTGTTTACTCTATTCCCCCTGACTTTCTGATTCTCAGGAGACCAGGTGTCTCCAGCTGGCACCCAGCGATTTATGGGAAGGAATGTTTGCTTCTTTGAGGTTGCCAGATAAAACACGGGATACCCAGTGAGGTCTGAATCTTAGATAAACAGAGAGGCTTTAGGGGATAAGTACATCCCAAATATTACGTTGGGTATATTTGTCTTGTAATGAGTTCTCTCATAAGAGCTTCTACAGATGCCCAAGGCAGCTTTCTGGCTGCATTTGGACCTCATTCCCGGCAAACAATATCATTTCCTACCCGGATTTAGCCAAACTGCAGGGCCTATAGAATTCATCACTGTTATTCTCCTCTCCGTCTCTCTCCCTCACTCTATCCCCTCCCTCTCTTATTCTGTAAGCTGACCATAAGGATTTAACTTCTTTCAAGGGCAGGTCACAGTCCTATGTAGAGGGAAATGTCAGTGAGGTGGTTTGTGTAAGTCATCAAGGGTAGAACTGGCAGGGGCCAGAAGATCCGGCAGACAGTAGAAACACCTGCCACCGAGCCGATGACCTGAGTGTGATCCTCGGAATCCACATGGATGAACAAGAGAGCTGCAGGTTCATGCAAGGTGGCTACACATGCATGCCTACACACTGTGGCACACGTGTGGATGTATTATAACAATAAATGTGCAAAATAAATCAATAATAAAAGAATAGTACTGACACAGGTAAAGTAACATCTAGATCTACCAAGTACAGGGCAGAGCCTAGGGGTCTACGATGTCTTTGGGAGGATTTGACCACTGTAGCCACCACATCTATCATTCACTAACTCATGATTTCATGTGTGTGTGTTTGCACACAAGTGTGCATTCTTTGAAAATATTGTACACTGTAGTTTTTTGATCCCGTCCACACACCCCACTCCCATCTCTCCCAGATCCAACCTCCTTGATGACCTTTAACACTGCAAATCTTGATGCAAAGCTTTTAATGGCATTCTACTGCTCTGAATAAGGTCTGCTGGGCACCTAATGCATTTCTTTTACATGTTGCCATAGCTTCTCTGCTTGCCTTGCTTTCCTTCATGTTGCAGACACACAGGCCTTCTGTGGCCACGAAGATGCCACAGGTGCTAGACTTCCCACCTAAGATATTTTCTTCCTGCCTGCCTCTTTACCATGTCAATATAATCTCAGTTTTCAGTCTGTGTCAAAGACACCTTCTTCAGACACCTGTTTCTGACCTCCTGGTCTAGATTACATTCAGAATTTAGACTTCTCCCTAGCCATTTATTATGTGTATAATTAGATAATTGTCTGACCATTGTACTGTAAGCTCCATGAGGACAGGGCTCATGTTTATCTTATTAGGTATGATAGTCCCCAAACTACAATCACCCCTGACCAGAGTAAGTACTTGTCTTAGTCACTGTTCTATTGGTGTGAAGAGACATCATGACCATGGCAATTCTTAGAAAAGAAAGTATTTAATTGGAGCTGGCTTACAGTTTTAGAGATTTAGTCAATTGTCATCGTAGTGGGGGATGTGAGAACATGAAGGCAGGCACGGTACTGGAGAAATAGTCAAGAGTTCTAAATCTAGATCCATATGCAGCAGGAAAAGAAAGACACGGGGCCTGGCTGGTGCTTTTGAAATCTCAAAGCCCACTCCCAGTTGATGTGGAAATGTCTTTCTGTATACTATGAGTATCAATTTTTTAAATAAAAGAGGTGTTTTGGCTCTTGGTGAGCACCGTAGAAGAAGTAGGTGGGGAATCAGAATAGGTAGGAAAAGAAGGGTGGAATCGGAGACACAGACAGATTGAGCCCAAAGAAGAAACATGTAAGGAGCACAGATGAGCCATGGGCCACGTGGCAGACCGAATAATGAAGATGGGTTTAGTTAAGATGAAGGAGCTAGCTAGCAATGTGCCTGAGCCATAGGCCAAACAGCATGAACTTAATGGAAGCATCTGAGAAATTTTAGGGGGCCTAAGCAGCAGCTAGGTCTGGACCTCTGGCTAGCCGGGCCAGAAACCTCATTGTAACACCCAGTGACTCATTTCTTCTAACAAAGCCCCGCCACACCTCCTAATCCTTCTCAAGTAGTGACACTTTCTGATGACAATGCATTCAAATCCACAAGCCTAAAGGGTCATTCAGCCCGCCACAGTACTTAATAAAACAAAAGTCTAAAAAGAAATATATTTGTATTTTGGAGTTTTCACATGTGCATATGTGTGTTTGTGGGTAAGTACACATGTGTGCAGCCTTTGGAGCCCAGAAGAAGGTGTTGCATCCTTTGAATCTTTGGAGCTGGAGTAGCATGCTGTTGTTAGACTCCCAGTGTGGGTGCTCAGAAGTGAACCTGGGTCCTCTGGAAGTGTACTAAGTGCTTGTAACTGCTGAGGCCTCAATTTAGTCCCCAGACTGGTTAATTTTGTTAGTTTTGCCTGTTTTGAGGCAGGCTTCCTGTAGCTGGACTGACCTTGAGCTTGTTATGTGGCCAACAATGACTTTGAACCCTTGACTTTCTGCCTCCACCCCCAAAATATTGGAAAATACTTTTATTGTTGTTTTTAATGAACTAGTTAGATGAAAACATCAATACTATGGCTCATGAGCCCAATCTAGTCCATCACCTGAGTTTATAAGGATCTATATGTTAAGAATAGGAATAGTTTTAACATTTTGTAATCTCTGGGAGGGGGTTTTAAAAGACTAGTAACATTCTATGGCAAAAAAAAAAAAAAAGAAAGAAATTTTATGTAAAAATTTAATTTTAGTGCTGATAAATTTTTATTGCAGCAAAATCCTGCATTCCATTCTTCTGTATTGTTCTTGGCCATTTTTGTGCTCTAGAAGCAGAGTGTAGCTGTTACAGAGACTAAGTTGTCTACAAAGCTGAACTGTTTACAGCCTGATCTTACCCGGAAGACTGTCAGTCCCTGCATGAGACAAAAGAGCTCGGGATCTCAGTCTGTGTTCAGTCTCTTGCAAGTGGCTCAGTTGTCAACTGTTGGCTTCTGTTGCTGAAACAAGTGTTCTATTTATTTTTGCTTAGTTGGTAGGATTAATCAAAGAGAGTTTCCTTTGTCCTCTGTTTTTCTTCTTCTCTATCAACAGACAGCTCTCACCACCTCCACATACGCACAAAGGAGATCAGTGTTTTGGTCATGTAATTATCTACCCCCCCCCCAGCATATTTCCTAGTTCTTTGAATAACCCACGAAATCTATTCAAAATTTTAAAAAGCTGATAGGTGGTAGCAATAACTTTAAATAAATGTCTATGTTTTCCTATCGATTCTCCTTTGATTCATGCACGGGGACCAGAATGAATATTGCTTCCTGCCCTCTTTAAATTATTCTATCTCAGATGCAAATTCTCACCTAGCAGGATTCTTGAAAACACACCTTGAAGTCTAGCAAGATTTTAAGCTGGTTTCAAAGTGAGTATCAATAACCACCAATGTAGTGATAAAGGAGACAGGGGCGGGACATACAGCCTCAGGAGTTAAAGGGAGGAGGCAGCAAATTCAAGAGCAACTCATCAGACAACCTTGTCTCCACCTAAAGTGTGGTGGGTGGTCCAGGAAAGTGAGGCTCTGGTACAGCACCTGCCAAAAATAGACAAATACACAACAGCAAAACTAATCATAGGACAACAAACCATTTAGTTTTTCAAATAATTTATTAAAAAAAAATTCAAAACTTATCTACTGCAGATGCCTTGGGGTGCTGGATTCTGTGGTACATTCATGCCCGTGTAGACAAAGGGATTGAACTAGGTCCAGGTGTCCTCCTTCTTGTGATACCTCGTGCTTCTTCATGCTAAACGATCATCAGTATTCCATCTCAGATATTCAGCTGGAAAATTTCTTCATACATTCACACAGTGGCTTTCTTTAGAATGCAATTTCTTCTGTGATTAAAAAAAAAAAAGAAAAATCATAAAATAGTAACAACCAGCAGTAAAATACTTTGGCTGAAGGTATGAAGGTATTTTTTTGGTAAAGGCATATCAGATAATAGACATATTCTGGGATGTGTGAGTGTGTGCGTGCGCCCTGGTTTTTCAAAACCGTTTCTCTCTCTGGCTCTAGCTGTCCTAGAACTCACTCTGTAGTCTAGCCTGGCTTTAAACTCAGAGATCTGTCTGCCTATTCCTCAAATGCTGGGATGAAAGGCATGCCTCACAAACGTGTTGTGGCAATAGATGCGTTTTTGTTAGTTTGTCTGACTGGTTTTGTTTCAGGTAGCCCAGGCCGGCCCTGGAACTTAGCAGGTAGCCAAGATAACCTTGCACACCTCATTTTCCTGCCTCTACCCTCAGAGTAGTAGGATTACATGTGTATGACTTTGGAAAGGACACTAAAATACATAATTTATAAATGATCTTAAGAAAGATTGGGGGTCTGGAGAGATGGCTCAGCAGTCATGAACACTGGTTGTTCTTCCAGAGGTTCAAGTCCCAGCACCCACATAGCAGCTCAAACTGTTTATAACTCCAGTTTCAGGGGACACCTTCACACCAATCAATGAACATAAGATACATTTAAATAAATTATAAAAAAACATAGGAGCTGAAGTAGAACAAAATAAACGTTATTTTAGTAATTGAAGATGATCTCATCTATATTAATCATGTACTCCATGGAATAAGAAACCAATCATTTAATCCAGGCTTGAATATAATGTTTCCAGACTTCACCATGGTGTCAGAAGTTTTCCTTACAGAGTGGTGAAGCCATTGTAAGCTGTCCCAGCATAAAGAACTTATATCTGTTTGCTTTGTGCTATTGCAAAATGGTTTGTACTTATAACACACAAACATTGCTCCATATGCTCCAGTGTGGTTTGTATTATCATACATACCCTGTCACATAGGACAGACAGACATTGGGCAGTTAAGTTATTAAAAGTCTAAGAGAAATACACATGCCACATGGGTAAGATGTTACTTATTTAAGCTTTATGAGTGTGTGTGTGTGTGAGTGTGTGTGAGTGTGTGTGTGTGTTTAACATGGGTTCTAGAGATTGAAGGTTGTCAAGTTTTTATGGCAGCTACTTTTACCCCACCAAGCCATCTTGCTGGCTCTAAAAATATCTTAAAAAGAAACCTGAAATATTTTTTTTTTTTCCTCCTTGACAAACAGCAGAAAAATCCCCCGAGGACTGAAAAGTGTTAAGAGCAGCAAGGCTTCCCAGGAGAGAAGAAGGAACTCAGTGCAGCACGGTGGATGGAAGAGGAATTCAAGAGTTACCTACAAACAGCTCAGAAACAGGTTGGACAGGTGGCTCAGCAGTTAGAGCACTAGCTGCTCTTGCAGAGGACCTGGGTTCAGTTCCCAGCGCCTACAAGGGAGCTCACAACCATCTGTATACTCCATTTCTATGGATCCCAGGAGTGACTTCTGATCTTCTTTAGCCCTACACACACCACCCCCCAAATAGACATAAAAAGTTTCAGGAGAAATATTGATTCTTTAAAATATATTCTTATAGGAAGCAAACAGAATAATTGTGATAATTCAGTAATATTTACAATAGGACAAAAATTGTTTTTTTCTCCTTATAAATATTGTAGAGGTCAATAATTTTTCTTCTATTATTAAAATATTTTTTCTTCTCAATGTTATTGGGGGAAAATGCTGAAACTATATTAATTTCCAAACTACCTTTTGAGAGAGGTCAAAGGGGCCATGGAAATGGCTACAGTATTGGAGTGTTTCTTGTGCTGGGCATGGTAGCTCATATCTTTAATCCCAGCACTCTGCAGGTAGAAGCTGGTGGATCTGAGATCAAGGCTAGTATAGTTTGCACAGTGAGTTTTAGGACAGCCAGGGCTACAAAGCAAGCCCTGGCTAACATAAAATTTTTTTATGTTAGAATGAGGACCTGAGTTAGGGTATTTAACATCCTATAAAAAAAAAAAAATCCAGGTGTACACTTGCAATCCTAGCACCCAGGAGGGTCTCTAGAGCTCACTGGTCAGGAAGTTCTGGGTTTAGTTGGAGACTTTGTTTCAGAAACGAGGTGGAGAGAGATAGAGAAAAATTCACATTCAACTGCAGCCTGACTTTTACGTGCACACACATGAACTTGTACACATGCACAAGGAGGCTTTTCTGTCCTGCCTGGTTCCACAGTGGCACAGTCTCAAATAAACACACAGAGGCTTATATTACTTATAAATGTTTGGTCAATAGCTCAGGCTTATTACTAGCTAGTTCTTATATCTTAAATTAACCCATTCCTATTAATCTATGTATTGCCACATGACTGTGGTCTGCTGGCATGTTGCTCCTCAGGAGGTTGGCTGGCATCTCTCAGACTGGGTGGTTTCTCTCAGACTCTGCCCTTCTCTTCCTGTATCTCTATTTGGATTTCCTGCCTGGCTCTAGCCTTCATTGCCATAGGGAAAAAGAGCTTTATTTATCAACCAATGGAACAACACATATTCACAGCATACAGAAAGACATTGCACAGCATATATACACCACAGATAGGCACAGAAACTGGTAAAAAGAAGCCTCAGATCAAGTAATATATAGTGAAAAGAGTATTCTGGACTCACCCTCAGAGTTTCTCATTAAAGCATTCAGTTCAAAAACCATTGATTCTGAAGTAACAACTTTCTTAATTTTCACTCTTAAGATGTTGTTATTGCTAGGCCTAGTGGTGCACGCCTTTAATCACAGCACTCAGGAGGTAGAGGTAGGCAGATCTCTGAGTTTGAGGCTATCCTGCTCTACAGAGCAAGTTTCAGAACAAGCAGGGCTACATCAAGAAACCCTGACTCGAAAAAAGATTCTTATGTGAAAAATGGACAGACATTTTATATGTATTTATTAATTATACTTTTAGTTTGTAAAACAAAGAGTTGATATGCTTTATGTTAGCTCCCTAATATTTTTGGATATTTTACAAGTGTATGAAATAAAAGTATGTAGGAACCAATGACTTATTGGAGACTACTAATTGAGTATGTTGGTGTGTTTTTATAGTCTTGGCTCCTTGGCAAGGTGAGGAAAAAGGAGCATTTAAACTCAAGAGATATCATGTTGACATGATATCTCTCTACAAAGGAGAGATTTACAACAAACTATGAAATTGCAATGCTCTTAGTTCCACTCATGGCCTGACTTCCCTCGCTCATCATTTCAATTTGCTGTGTATTCACCCAAAGCCTTCAGGTAGGCCAGGCACCATGTTAAATGGTGTGGAATCAAAGACACACGAGTATGGCCTTGCTCTTCCAGAGCAAACGAGGATAAGTGCAAGAGACAGGAAAGAAACATGTAGGTTCCTTTTCAGTGTGATGCCTCCCATCAGAGTAGTACATACTTGGCAAGAAAGTAGCACAAAGTCTAAATCAAGGAGGGGACGAAACCAGGGAGGGCCTCCTGTTCTGGACCATCCACTTGATGGATGACTAGCAGAGTCCTTCAGGAAGATGAGACTTACAAAGGGTACCATATGGCTAAAGGCACTGAGGCTTGACTGTCAAGTGAGGAGTGATCGGGAGAAACTCGAGAGCTGACCTGGAGTCAGGTTATGAAGGGACTTCTTTGTTTTGTCAAGGTGCTTAGATGATGCTGAGTATATTCCTAAAGAAATCCCTACAGTATTATAAGAGGAACAACAGGGCTGGATCCTTCTACAAAGTCCAGTCCTGCCCTTTTCTGTCTCAGTAAGTAAAAGGGACAGAACTGTTTTTAAATAGGTGAGTGTCGTGTTTCAACAATGCTCTCAATGATGTCGGCTATTTTACAGGGAACACTTAAATACAAAAGGTAGAGCACTTGGGCCTTTTCTGAGAAACCAAGGAAATATTCATATAAGTTTTGTTCTTGTGCTGTTTTCAAAACATGTATTTTAAATTTAAATTTAAAGATAGTAACTACACTTATTTTTCAGCTAAGTTGTGTTTATACTAGGATCCAACTAAGGTGACCGGCACATTTCTGTCTCTCTACACGTATGTCATTTCTTTGTGTTGAGAATGTAAAATAATTCCATTAGTTATTCTGAAGTGTTTATTTAGTTGATTGTGTTTGTTTGGCAATTATATCACCCAATTGTGCTATTGGACATTAAAAATCACTCTTTCTAGGAAGGTATTGTGGCACATGCCTGTAATCCCAGCTCTTGGGGAGATGGAGATACAAAGATGGTGAGTTCAAGACCAGCCTTGCGCTGTGTGTGTGGACTGAAACCTGGTGGACAAATGAAGACTTATAGAAAAAACTATGTGAAAGGCAGTAATCTTAGCACAGTCAGTTAAATAAAAGGAAGAGCGCCTTGGAGGAGTGATTGTCCTTTCTGAGGTCATGAGTTCCAGGTGCTGCTACAAACAGCAACAGGAAGCTGGAACCTACCTTGCTTTAGATATCGCCTACATGGAAACAAAGCTGCAGGTGTGCATACACTTGAAATGCCACTCTAGAATATCATATCAGAATCATCTTATAGTCTCACGGACTACTAGAAACCATCTTATTATAGTCCAGTAGACTACTAAAAATCAGAAGTAGTCTCAGAGCTTCTGGTTGATTAAGAGCTGGGAGCCTCGCTAAGTACCAGAATTTGTGCTTAACATGTGCAATTCCCTGAATTCCATCCCAGCACTGAAAAACAAAACATAAAAGCCCAATACAAAACCAAAAGCCAGAGTTTACAAGTAATAAATGAGGATCCTGAAAAGGAATATGTATACTACACATGTGTACATGTGTGCACATGCATACAGTTGACTATAACTTCAGGTTCCTTAGCTTTATTCAGATTTAGTTAGCACTGGATGGACAATAGTGGGCAGTTTAGATTCTGCTGTCATGTACTATGTAATAAATCCCATCATGGTTGTAGCTGTATTGAACATGTACTGATTTTTTTTTTTGTCATCATTCACTAAGGAATTTGGTAATGATGATTATAGCACTGAAATTTTATTAGGTATAGGAAGCACTCCAGAAGTTACTTGCAGTATGTGAGAAAATGTGGTATGCTACAACAGTACAAGATTTTATATGAGATTTGTATACTGGAAGATCAGGGGATCCTTGGGGGTCCTCAAAGCAATTCCCCTGTGGATATGGAATGGAAAGGAGGAATGACTATATGCAGAGCAATAGGTTGGACAGAGAGGTTAAAGGTATTTATCAGGCACTTGCATTTGTGAGGGCCTTAAGAACCAGCTCTTTTCCTGTCTCCTGTCTCAGGCTTGTGACAAGAGTGAGGGGCGAAACTTTAGCTCAGCGGTAGAGGGCTTATCTTGTATGCATGAGTCCCAAAATCCAAACCAAATTACTGCAAAAAATGTACAAATTCACCCGTAAACGTATCCCCCCTCTCCACCCCTTAACTGCTTCTTACTATAATAATGGCTCTTCCTCCCGGGCTCTGGGAAAAGCCTTCTGTTAACTGTCTACGTTTATTTCCCTCTTTCTGAGCTGGACGCTGAGCACAGCCACTTTCGTGGCACTATTAGATTCCACTGAGGATCGTTGCACCTGTATGGATGCCTGATGTCCAGAGCAAAGAGGGAGAGAACACTAAACCATCCCTTAACATTTCTGGGCGGAGCCCCAAACCATAACCACACTCAGTTTTTTTTTTTTTCCTGGAAATAATCCTTTGTTTCTTGTATCTGGGGTGGGAACCTGGTGCTATTCTAAAGTAGACTCCATGGTTGTCTCAAGATCCTTCTCCTTTTATGAGCAAAGGTCTGCCACAAGGCCGCCTTTTCTTGACAGACTTCTCTCTCTTCATTTGGGAAGACGTGCTTTTCTCTGAAAGTGCCTCAGCCCTTCAAAGAATAGCCTCCTGATGTTCGCATTTGTAGCAAGAGGGGTTTTGAGAATACCCACCAGAGAGAACAATCTGTTTAATCTTTCCAAAAATTAACATAGCTCCCGCGCAAAAGCTAGTACGACACACAGGACGTGACCTAAACGGAACTTCTATTGGGAAGGACTTAAACGCTTTTTCTGAATGTCCGATTGCAAGACAAACAAGGAAGCCTCAGTTTGCAGACACCTTCATAAACTCTTCCGGGTGCTCAATACCAAATCAAGGATGAGAGCAGAGCGGACAGGGAGTGCGAACTTAATTCTGAGGAGCCAGAACTAGGATTTCAGGTGTTCTCACTCTATTCACTTGATAGCAGGATTGGGTTTTCAGGATCCCACAGCTAGTGCAATGTGCTTCTCATCTGAAGGTTTTTGCATCCTTCCGGTCTCCCTGTCCCGCTTTCCTCCATATAGACTGTTTGTTCTCGACCCCTACCAACATTTAAAGAGAAAGGCGCCTAAAGGAAGCCAAAGTAGGGAAGACTTTACGGCTGTCTTTCTCTCCTCCGTCCAGGGTGAGTGATAATAGGTAAGGGGCGTGCAGATTTGCCCTTCCTTGTCCAATCAGGTACACAGGAAGATGTCTTTCTACCAATAAAAATAAAGTTCGCTTTCCGGAGGCGGGAGCGTGAGCCTTGACTGCCAGTTCTCCAAAGCAACGTTGGAGGCGAGGACAGAGAGTGATTAGAGGTAGGTCCAACCCGGAGATGGGGGCGGGGCGAAGGTGGGGAAACTCTGAGCGGCGGGGGGGCCGGCCAGTGGAGGGCGAGGACTACTGTTCCTGGTGTAGTGTCTCTCGCCAATCAGGAAGGCGAGGGGGTGGGCGGGGCAGGGAAGGGGTGGGCAGAGCTCGCAGCACCGCCGGGCGCCCGTCGGGCTCTGGGAGAGACAGAAATCCGGTTAAAATCAGAGTCGGAGGGAGGTTTAACCACGGATCGGTCCCGATCGGATTATTCCTTAAAGGGGACGCGCCATTGTCAAAGAGAACGAAGCCTGGGGCCCGAGGGCGGGGACCGGCGGCGCTGGAGGAGCGGAGGTAGCTGCACGGGACCGGGGACCTGGTAGGTGCTGCCTGGGGAAAAGCGCTTCATTTCACTTTCTCTTCCAGCGCGGGGGCAGGCTCCAGGATGCCGGCCGACCGTCGGCCGTGGGATCTGGGGTTCTCGGCCCTGGCCCGGCTGCCCTTCTTGCTACGAGCCGTAAGGGAGGCAGACTGAGGTGGGCGGCTGCAGCGCCGGCTGTGGAGGCTCATAACGGACGCGGGCGCGGCGTAGAGCCGGGATCAACCGAAAGCCCGTCGGAGCTGCGGCGGACCCGTGGGGAGCACCGCGCGCCCCGCTCTGCTGCGCGCCTCCTTCCCGGCCCGTGCCCGGCTCTGCCCGCGCGCACGGCTGTCCGGCTGTCCTGGGCGCGCGCCGCCGTCTCCACGCGCGCTCCTCTTCCCGCGCGCCCGGTTGTTCTGAGCGCGCGCCCTGCGCTTCTCGGTGCGCCGGCTCTGTTTGCACGCCGTGGGTTCACTGAGGCCCGGGAACCGCCCGGCGGGGAAGCGGGTGGCGAGGAGGTGGCGGCAGGCGCTGCGGCAGAGTCGCGCACCCGATCGGGCTGGGCGCGCCGGCAGGCGGCCTGGGAAGGAAAGGCGGAGGGCCCGCGCAGCGCGCCGAGGTTGCCGGCCCGGCCGGGCATTGTCCGCGGTTCTTGGCCGCGTCTCTCCGCCCACTGCTCGCGGTGCTGGGAGGGGTGCGGACCCGGGCGCAGAGCCCGCTCCGCCTCAAGCGACGGCGCACCCCGGGACCCGCGCCTTCCGGAGCCAGGGTCGGCCCGGCGGACTCCACAGCCACCGCCCGCGTTCGGGCCTGTGCAGCCCGGGCCCCCTGTTCGCAGGCACCCGCGCTGGCTGCCCTCGGTGCCGAGCTCCGCCAGTGCAACTTTTCTTTGCCTTTAGATGGGAGTTGTTGCTTCCGGGTGGCAGGTTCTCCGGGGCTGGCCGAGCCTCTTTTCTTGGATCTGGCGAGGCCGATTTCTAGGGCGACTTGGAGCATGAATGATGTCGGTCTTTTCCTACCGTTCCAGCTTTGTTCCTCGCTACCTACAGTCGCTTTTCTTGTGGACTTTGGGGGATATGGGACCACTAAATCCCAGGTTGTGGTTTTAAAAGAGGGGCAAGCGCTCTAAACAGAGCTAAATGTGCCTTAACCTTTGAACTAGGGAAAGTAGTACCTAGACTTAACTCCAGAAGGTCTTTTGGGAGGGTAGAGGGTACAGCAAGACAGGTACCATAGTGGATAAGATTGGGGGGGGGGGGGCAAAACAAAACTAATGAACAACTTCTGATGGAAATAAAAGTTGGTTCTATAAACTGCTGTTCCGCCTAGCAGGTGCCTTCCATAAAGTTGATCTCTCCTACTGAATGCAGGCATTGTAACGACGAGCAGGCAGGCACTCTTTCTTTCTATTGGCAAATCAAATAAGAGGTCTTTGCACTGTGAACATTATCCCGGCATTGAACTTGTCAATACTTGCAGCAGAAATCATAGCTAGAAACAACACATCCCTTGTTAGAGTCCTTATTTAGAAAAGAATGTTTTCCTAAGCCTTCATTTTGACAGTCTCTTGAGCAATGCTTTGTAGAGTACTTGGAGGCTGCAAGTTGCAACCTTATAAAGGAAGTAGCATCCGGCGTGTTATTCTTTGGTCTTATTTTTGTTACTTATTGTTGGAAGTGGCGTCCCGTCCTGGTTGCCTTAAGCCCTAGTACAGTATTTTTTGCAAGGAACGTTGTGACTTGGTTGAAACACCTGGTCTAGTTTTGTTTTGTTTTGTTTTGTTTTAATTCCCCAAGGAAATGCAGATTTTTAAATTTGTTTATATTACTATCTAGTAACTTTCGAATGGATTTTGAAAATTTTCAACCTCAACAGTAATAACACCAGGAATTATATTTGGGGAACAAGTCCAACTTCAGACATTGATATTTGCTGGAGAGTTCTTTGCTTTGTTACAGAGGTTAGGAAATGTAAGTCGAAAAAAAATCCTCAACTTCATTTTGATAATATTCGTCATTGTTCCACTTTATTACTTTAAATCTGTGCTAGCACTGTCTTTCTTGCTCATCATAAGAAATAGGTGTTTAAAACATTTAAAATTTCCCATTTTTATTTACCTAATGGCATATTTAGAGAATAGACTTTTTTTTTTTTTTTTTTTAAGATCACAAAAAGATGTTCAGGAAGAGTTATCTTTGAAATGCCCATGCTTTATGTCCTGGACAACATGTGTTTTTCTGTGTTTTCTGGGTAGTGCACACATACTTCTAAGATGATGTTGAGTCTTAGACTGTGCTTAGAGATTCTTCGGAGAGCTGGAATTGTCTATTATCTGCACTTCTGTGCAGATCCATTGTGTAACTCCATACCCAGTAGACGATACTGTTTTAGGGCTTTCTGACGGAAAAAGATACTTCTTACAAAGACAATCTTCCAAAGACCGAGGAAGATACTTTTTCCTCCAACTGATACATGCAATTTAAATGTGCTCTCCCACTGAGCAGCTTCAGACCAGGTGACATAGATACTTAATGATAGTAACAATTTCTGCAGTAGGGATTTGAACCCAGACTTTGGTTGCTAGGCAAGCACTGGACCACTGAGCCAAAACCCTCACCTTTCCCTATCCCCACTGGGGGGGTGGGGGGGGATGTTTCTGTACAAGATTATACCAGTGAACAAAAAGTAGTTTTTTGTCAGACAAAGCTTAGTCTTATTATTCTTTACTGATGCATAAAATTGTGACTTAATTTTTATAATACTTGTTGGACAGATATCAGAACTATTTGAACTAGGCTTGCTCTGCCATCAGAGTACCTATATATTTAAGTGTGGGGAAATAAAGTAGAAACAGATGATAGTCTTGTGAAGAGAGTCAAAACTACTCTATGGGAAACAGAAAGGCGTGTGTCAGAGCAGCACCACATTCAGAGTAACAGTGACTCTGGAATCATGGGTAAAGGAACACTGAATGGAAGAAACCCAGATGATGTGGGAAAGTTCCCATGGCTTTAGCAAGTTTCATTGTGTGTATTAAAGTATTTTACATAGACTATTTTTGGCTGTGGATTGGATATGTATGTTACTGTTTAGCTATAAGTATTTGAAGTATTTTGGGGGAATCAGAGCTTGAGCTGTGAATTCAGCCCTTACCCTGTAGGTCTCATCCACCCCAGGCCCAGCACACCACTTTGTCTTCAAGTTGGCCCTCTGTCCCCTTTATCAGAAGTGATTTCCCATTCCTTCTGGGCCTGTAAAGTGCTCTTACAGAGCAAGGCTTGTTCTTGTTAGTTCGGGATGGGCATCTGTATATTTCCATCCATCAATAGATAGTGGGAGTCGGCAAAAGTTGGAGCCCTAACATGTTTACAGCTGCCCAAAGTAGTTTTATTAGCTTACCAATATTCTATAAACCAAGAACTATAAATAATACTTGTTTATATTTGGAGGAAAGTACTGATGTGAGTTTAAAGGAAACACTTTTCCATTATCACTAAAACCCACATGCTCATTGGTACAAAAGAAATGTTTAGACATTAAGATTGTCCGGTAACACTGCTCACCCATTATACTGCAACCCTTGTTAATCAGTTATTTCTGACTTTTGTTCTTTTATTACAACTTCAAGGCTGTCTTGATTTCTCTTGAAAATTTTAGCATGTTGTGGTTATTGGGAATGAAAGAGAATAATATGTATGTAATTTTTATGAATTCTTGAGACTGTAATTCTTTTTAATTTTGCATTAAATAGGTTGCCATCAGTCTGTGTTCAGGATGTGGACATAGAATTAAAAAAAAAAACAAAAACAAAAAACAAAAACAAAAAACAAAACAAAAAACCTGACCAACTGCAGTGTGCTGGAACATTTTACCTGCCTTTACCCTGTAATTTTTTTTAAGTATAAAAGAATGTGTTTTTTTTTCTTTCTTTCTTTCTTTTTTTTTGGAGTACATGGTAAGCTTTACTTTTTGGTAGTTTTTGATTAGTGCAATCTCTAGGTTATGTTAAAATTTGAGAACGTTAAAAATTGCTTTGCAGCCCACGATTTACTCTTGAAGTCAGAGAGAAATGCAGATGGAAGAGTGCTCTTTAACTTCAGGCTGCTCTGCTCCTCACAGACAGCCACAGTGTAGGTGGACGAAGTAGGTGAATCTATTGTTCTAGGCGCTTCTTTAAGTGACTCCAGAGAAGTTTTCACCAAGATTCCAAAGTAGAAAACCCAGCTGCCACCTGAGAGGTAGCCTCATCATGGAAAGTCTCCATTCGTTATTAAATTTGAGGAATTATGCCTGCTGTGGAGGCCCCGGGTGGTACTGAGGATTAGGTTAAGGCTGTTAGTCACCTATTTGGTTATGGCTCTGCATGGCCACTGTCAGAGTATCCTGGAAGCCCCATCTGGCCTTCCTAGCGGGTGGGTTCCGCTGTATGGTACTTATTGTGAACCTTAGCCTTGTTTTCTGGGAACTCAACCATGCTGTTCCCTGTGGGTAGGATTTTTCTGAAATTCTGCATAGATGTGTTTTTTCATTTGAAGAAAACCATTGTGAAGAAGCCCTTCCTATTTTGCTGATGGGGTGGCAATGTATTTCTCTTTAAACCGAGACACTAAAATGAATCCATGCTTCTGTCAATCATTTATGGACTTTTCTTCTTTCTGTGAAAATAATTTTGAAAAATCACTTGTTTTAAAATTCATTGTAAAGTAGTCAGAGGATGGTAGCACACTGCCAGCACTTGGGAGGCAGATGCAGGCGGATCTCTGTGAGTTTGAGGCCAGTCTGGTCAGCAAAGTGAGTTCCAGGACAGCCTGGAAAGAGAAACCCTCTCTCAAAAAAACAAACACAAAACAACCAACCAACCAATTATTTATGAAGTATTGTGAATTAGTTGTGAAGTATTTTTACACAGCTCCCCTTAACCTTTGTGTTCATAAGGGAGAGCTGAATTGTTCAGAAACAAGGGACCATGAAAGTCTGAAACCTGGGGTCAGCCCGCCTAGGGGACTGTTTGAGGGTGGGTCCTGTGGAGCGTGACCATAAGGTAGCCATTTTGATTAGTCAGAGTTTGTAAGGGTGAGCCGGAGAGGTGGCTCAGTGGTTAAGAACATTTGCTGCTTTTGGTAAAAAACCAGGCTTGGTTCCCAGCACCTGCATGGCTCACAACCATCTGTAACTCAAGTTCTGGGGGAATCTGACGCCCTCTTCTGGCGTCCACAGGCATTGCATGCATTGGTCCACTGACCTTGATTCAAGCAAAACACACAGAAAATAAAACTAAATCTTAAGAAGAAAAAGATATGTGGAGTTATGAAAAAATTTAAAACATTTTCTCCAGTTAGTCGTTGATTAAGTTTGTGCATACATGGAAGCCAGGATAATGTGAGAGTAATGTCTCCTTCTTCCGCCACATGAGTTTGTGGTCTTACCAGGTTTGGTCACCAACACCTTTGCTTTCTGAACTGTGTCTCATCACCGACTGAGGAATTACAAACTTTAAGCTTTGTTGAAATCTAATTTACATGCCACATCCACTCCCTTAAAACTCAGCACTTTGGTGTACACCTCAGGTTTGTACACTTGACAACTTTCTGGAGGCAACCCACTTCTACATTGTTTCTTTATGTTTGGCTGTTCTGTTCTGGATATTTTGTCTCCATAAAAAGCAACAATTTAGTAACTGAATTCTGGTCTCTTTCAATATGTTTAAACCCTAGGAGTAGATCATGTGAGTGCTTTTCGCAATGTGTGTGTGAAGGAAACCAAATTCTTCTCTTGCCTGAGCCTAGGGAATAAAGGGAAAAGATATTTTGCTTAGGAAAATCATGGGCTCACTTTGGTAATACTTCTTTCTACCAAACAGAGAGTGTAAGCCCCACATTCTCTAGGCTGCGCCTACTGGGCAGTCAGTCCTTTTGGGAGCTCTAATCCTGCTGCATTAGTCATGTGTGAACTCCCTTCAAAGCTTGATTTGAACTTTCCATGTTGGGGTGACCTGGGCATCCCTAGTACTTCCAGGTGACTGATCATGTGATCCACAGATTTTTTTTTTTTTTCCCCCAAAACCGCGTTTCCACATGTAACACTGTTGGCTGTCTGGAACTAGCTCTGTAGACCAGGCTGGCCCAGGACTCACAGAGATCTGCCTGCTCTGCCTTTCGAGTGCTGGGATTAAAAGTATGCACCACCACCTCCAGGCTGAAAATGATTTTTTAAATATAATATATTCTGATCCCAGTTCGCCTCCCTTAACTTGTCCCAGATTTTCTCACCCATTGAATCCCATGCCTTCTTTGTCTCTTCTCTTTAGAAAACATTCAGGCAACAGCAACAAAAAGGTGTGAGAAACACACACATACACAAACCATAAAAACATAAAATTGGGAACCATAATGTACAGTCAAAACACCAGGAAGGTTAAAAAAATGCCTAAACAAAGCAATATGAAACAAAAATTCTTCAAAACCACCGTTGGTTCTGCTTTGTACTGGCCATCTGCTAGGCTTGGAGCCTACCCTTAACTAAGTAGGTTCACAGATACTATTAATCACCTCTTCTGGTCCTTATTTTCTGTCCTAAAGGTCTCAGTGGCTATTTGCACAGTGATGTAGCCACTGCTTTGTATGTACTAGTTGTGAAGATATGCATGTAGTAAGAAGTTTCTGACCTGTCTGTTCAGGCCTAGCCTTGAGGTTTGAACCTGCCTACAGCCTGGCTGCAGCTGAGCCCCAAATCACACAAAGACTTATACTAATTACACGTGTTCAGCCTGTGTCTCGGCCTTATTGCTTGCTAGCTCTCGCATCTTAACCCATTTCTAGTAAATGGTGGTTTACCTGTGCTTTTTATATCTTGCCCCCTCAGCGGATGGATTGCTTCTGTCTGACTCCGCCCTCCTTCCCCTTTATCTATGTTCGGATTTCCCACCTGCTTCTAAGATGCCTTGCTATAGGCCTTTATAGTTCCTTTATAGTTTTATAGCTTCCTCTTCATTTCTTCTCCCAGTTCTAAGTGGTGCTGGCGATCAGACCTGGGGCCAGGCAAGCCTCTATCCACTGAGCTGCCTCCCCAGCCCTTTGCTTTGTCCTTTTGGGATCACTTAGAATGATCCTTTTTGATGAAATCCAGTTTTTCCAGGCTCTTGCCTTTTCTATCTCTCCAGGTGTGGAGAGAAGGTTTCTTTATTGAGATACAGTCATTGTCTGTCTGTCTCAGAACACCCTTACTAAAGAAGTCGGAAAGCGTTGCTTTTTATAAGGTTGTCTAAAAGTTGATTAAAAAGGATGATTAAAAGTTGATTAAGAGTTTGTTCACTTCAACACAGCTTCCTATTTTATCATTAATTTTTTTACACTTAATTTGTGTGTGTGTGTGTGTGTGTGTGTGTGTGTGTGTGTGTGTGTGATGTTTGTCATGTGTCAGAGGACAGCCTGTGGGAGTTGGTTCTGTCCATCCATGATGTAGACCCTGGGTATTGAAGCCAGGTTGTCAGGCTGGGTGGCAAGCAAGTGCCGTCACCTGCCGAGCCATCCCACTGGCTTCAGTATCATATTTAGATTGTAAAACACAAATATGTATCTTTAGTTGCTTAATGGCTTTCACTGAACTATTTCAACTCCCCAGAACTTGTTTGCTCCATTTTGTTTTGCTCTTTTGGGATGTTGTCTTATTTCTGGATGATATTCATGTATTAATTTAGTTCAGTATGAAAGGATGCTAGGAACATAAGTATAGGTTGTAATTTTCCACTTTATTTTAAATGATATTTACTTATTTAATTTTTTATGTGTGTGAGTATTTTGCCTGCATGCATGTCTGTGCATCTTGTGAACACAGTGCCACAGGCCAAGAAGAGGGTGTCAGATTCTCTGGAACTGGAGTTGCAGCCTGTCTGTAGCTGTTATCTGGGTGCTGTGAACTGAATATGGGTCCTCTGCAAGATCAAAGTGCTCAAAGACTCCACAGCCATGGCTGACTTTGAATATGGAGGGGGCCGGGCAGACGTGGTGCACGCCTTTAGTCCCAGTGCTAGGGAGGCAGAGGCAGGCAGATCTCTGAGTTCAAGGCTAACCTGGTCTACAAATGGAGTTCCAGGACAGCCATGATTGCTGTACAGAGAAACCTTGCCTTGAAAAACAACAATGAAAACAAACAAATAAAACACACACACACACACACACACACACACACACACACACACACACACACACACACACACCAGATGGAGGGCATTGTGAGCCAAGAAATTCTCGACACACTCTGTCACTGTCAAAGGCTGGAAAGTGCATTCTCCTCAGAGCTGAGAGCTGCTAGGAACATGGACACCCTGAGTTCAAGCCCAGTGAGATCCCTTTGGGGATTCTGATCTTCAGAGTCATGAAATGTGTTTCTGTTGTTTAAAGATACTAGTTTTGTGGTGTTCTGCATACACATTAGGGGCTCAGTCTGAATTTTGTTTTCTTCCCATTTCTAGTTCCCCTATCCCACCCCACCGCTGGTCCTCTAATTTTGCTCACTTGAGCACCAGCATCCCAAGTTCCCTGCAGCTCTGCCCCTCTCACAGAGCTGTCTTATTTGGGGAACCCTTTGCCTGTCCTGTTTTCAGGGACCACACTTGCATCCCTCTGATGAAGTAGACAGCCAGTGTCTGCAGTCGCTGGCAGCTGCATTGCTTCTTAACTCAAATGCATTTGATCCAGGTTGATTTTGAGTGGTACTCAGTGCTGGAGGCAGCATCAGCGCTTGGGACAGAAGTTAGAAGAAAACGGGGAGATTTATTCCATGAAGGATCCTGCTGTTAACAATAAGTAATTAAGGCAGCAAAGGGTAGGAAATGCCACAGGACTGTGTGAGCTAGCTGTGGAGACTAGCAGGTTTCATGCAGAGGGTACTTCAGAGCAGGACCATGCCTGAATGTCTTGTAAAGGGGATGGTTGAATGAGGGTCTTATAATTGAAGAAGAGGGGAGACTGTGTGTGTGTTTTGTAAACACATGGGAGAAAATATTTGTGAGCTGTCACGTGGGGATGTTGGGACTTGAACTCCTCAGGCATTCACTGTGCTCTTAACCATTGATTCACCCTCTCGAACCCATGCCATGGTCTGTGTGTGGAGGTCAGAGGGCAACTTGTGGGAGCTGATTTTTTTCCCTGCTACCCCTTGGATTCTGGGGCCTGAGGTAGAATCAATTCATGAGGTTTGGTGTCAAGGGCTTTTCATCTCTGCGACATCTCAGGGCTCCTCCACCTACTTAACTCTATAAGGCTGAAGAAAAGCTTGTGAATTAAAGCAAATTACAAACTGAAGTTGTAGTCAATAAAGGACCTCAAGATCTGATGACTTCAGGTGGGAAAAAGATGTCCTGACAGGAGGGGGGATTGTGTGGGAGGAGATAATACTGCTTTTCAATTATTACATTTGTTACTATGAAAATCTCACTATGGTTTGGAACTTAGAATAGTCTAATCGGATTCATTAGTTGCTAAAAGCATCCATCCATTGTATGGGTGTTCAGTGTGCCCACCTGTGTGTTCAGTGCAGAGACCTGAGATCACTTGGGTATCTTCCTCTCTTGCTCCCCCACTTGATTTTTCAGACAGGCTCTCTCGCTGACCTCAGAGCACCCCATTACCATCAGACAGGCTGGCCATCACGCCTCTGCAGTGGGCATGTCACTGACTCACTGCTAGGATTATGGACATATGCCAGCTTCTTACAAGGGAGCTGGAAATCCAAATTTATGACTGCAAGCTTGTACTACAATCCCTTTACCCATTGGCCCACCACCTCTGCCCCACATGAAAATATTTATCTTAAAAATGTTTTTGACATGGACTCATGTAGCCTAGGCTTGTCCTAACCTCACTATGTAGTCAAGGATGACCCTAAGCTTCTGTCTTCTCCTTCCTCTATCTCTCCAGTGTGGGGGTTGCAGTATTCAGTATTGTGCCTAGTTTGATAACATTAAACAAAATTATTTGTCATTCACCCTGTGTGTGTGCGTGTGCGTGTGCGTGTGCGTGTGCGTGTGCGTGTGCGTGTGCGTGTGCGTGTGCGTGTGCGTGTGTGTGTGTGTACAAGCACCACAGCATGGGCTTCCCTTTCACCTTGTGTGATCCTGGAATAGAGCTCAGGTTGGCGGGCCTCCATTCAAGTTCCTTTGCTCACTGAGCTATCTCAGGAGCCCTTAATTACATTTTTAAATGAAAGCGCTCCATGTGCTGTGTAAGTCAGTTACGGCACATTAACTTGTTTCTTTTTAGAGAGAGTATTAAAGTGTAGACAGGAGAATGCAGAAGATAACGTCGTCAATGGACTTCAGCCAGACTCCACACTATTTCTCTGCTGTTGGTACAGTTGTTGGCTAGGCCACTGACCATACAATTAGGTAGAAAATGTGGTTAGTTGAGTCATACCTATAAAAGTTCATGAGTAATAAGCCGGTGACAAGTGGAAATTTCTAGTGTCATGCTGAAATAATTTATGTGTATTTTCTCTCTCTCTCTCACACACACATGCACACACACACATGCACACACACATACACACATATACACATACACATACACACAAATGGCTACCGTGCCTATCAGATGTTTGGGTGAAATGGATTTTGTGGGGTTTCCTACTGAAAATAGCAACTGTGACTGAAAGGGCAAAGGCTGCATGCCATTTTGGTGGGACACATGCATGGGTTCAAAGACCAGCGGATGGGGGAGATGTGGCTGAATACCGACAGTGCTGGTATTTTAATTAATGTAATAAGCTCAGTGTGGACATAGAAAGCAAAGTGACTACCTGGGGGTGTATGGAATGGTAAGCTGCACTGAGGGGGAGGAAGGGCTAGTGTTACATTATGTTTATCTTGTACACAGTGCTGTACATGATTGATATACTGCATAGGGGTAACATCTCCAAATGGACCAGAAAACAACATGGTGATGAGACAGAGAAGTTGAACCTTCATCAGCTGCTGTGGAAACGTGGGGTGGTACAGCTAGCTGCCATAGGGAACCAATTCTGAGCTTCTTCAGATGGCTCACCGTGGTCTTCCCATATGCCCCAGATACCCTCATTCCTAGGTGTGAGCTTCATAGAAATGAGAACAGTATTTAAACCAATACTGTGGATAGAGGGCACCATAATATAGTTAGTAAGTTGATAATTCACTGGCATGGTGTTAGCAAAAGATATCTGTTAGTAGCAGAAATAGTAGTGTTGAGAAATGGGAACTCTTGGGTACTACAGGTAGGAATGTGTTGAGCACAGCCTTAATGGAAAACATTATGGGATGCCCTCTAACAACTGGGTATGTTTTGAGAAGGAAGCATGTTAGTTTTTGAAAGAGGTATGTGCACTCTCTTGTTTGGAGCTAGCTTGGCTGTCCATTTAGAGATATGGATTTTTACCTGGATGTAATATAGTGTCTCACTAAATAGAGATCAGTTCAGTGGTATTAACATTTATGGACATGTTTTTGTTTTGTTTTGTTTTTAAATAAGGGTACCACTTAGTGAGGGGATGTATAATAGTCTTTCCCACAAATTGTGCTGAGACACCTTGATTTCCATACTGTAAGAATGGATCTGAACCTCTCGGTGACCTCAGCGTGAAATATTGATGTTCCTAGGAAGAAAAACCAATCAAACCATAAGTTGTAATGACTTTGTGCCAGGCAAAGCCATTTTGACTAAGACCCAAACCACATGCAGCAAAATATGAAGCTGATAAATTGGTTTCCATCAAAATGAAAGATGGTTGTACAGCAAAGGATACTATCAAAGTGGAAAGCTGACTCTCTGTATGTTTGTAAGCCATCACTCCCAAGGGGAATGGGTCTAGACAGTGAAAGCCCTCCACAGGTTCAAGCCAGGCGGGGTCCTAGTGTAAGAAGTCGACACACACTTGCACCTCTCACCAAGAAGCTATACACACTGGTATCTGCTTACAAAGGAACAATTAAGTCTGCCCCAAAGGACTCTCAGTGCTATGTTGCCAACACCTTAGGGAAGGCCCCATGCTCAGGAGGAGGTAGCCAAAACAAGAGGAGCTCAGTAATAGTATTTTTGTAGACTGTTTGGCTCATACTGCTTTGTTTGGGCTTTAAAAAAAAAAAAAAAATTGGTCTTTTGCTTATATATTTTGGTTTCTGATTTTATGTTTGTGGTTATGTGGGTCTGTTTTAATTTTTATTTGTTTTTTAAATGGGGGAGGGGGGCTGGAGAGATGGCTCAGCGGCTAAGAGCACTGACTGCTCTTCTAGAGGTCCTGAGTTCAATTCCCAGCACCCACATGGAGGCTCACAACCATCTATAATAGGATCAGATGCCCTCTTCTTTCATGCAGTAATACATGCAAATAGAGCACACATATACATAAAATACACAGATAAATAAATCTTAAGAAAGAGAGAGAAGAAAGTGTTAGGTGGGTAAGGGGGAGCTGGAAGGAAAAAATATTAAATATATTCATGGATTTTTTTTTTTTTTTTCTGTCAATAAAAAAGACAAAAAGAACGAAAGGGATCCCTTGGGAAAGGAGAGGTAAACAGTCTGATTTAAAATGATTGATACATGCCATGGCATAGGAATTCTTACTAAAAACTGTAAAAAGATGAATTGGTGGGATATTAGAGGTTTCTAGTCTCATGATGGGATGGAGAATTGAAGTCCTTCACCTTCCCTCAGCAAGGCTGCAGTAACTCCTCAGTTCTGTACTTTTAATGAAGTCTTCAAGGCTTTACTTCCCTGTCAAACTTCTTTTTTTTTTTTTTTTTTTTTTTTTTTTTTAATAACCACACAAGTCCTTTTTTCAGACTAGTGAGTTACAGGTACATTTCTCTTCTATTTCTTCAATGTTAGGACCTCATACCATCTGGCCTCAGAGCCAAATAGACTTGCTCTGTCTTTTTCCAGTTTTCATGTGTGTATGGTATGCATGTATGTGTGTATTCATGTTCCTGCAGGTGTGCAGGAAGACCAAAGGCCGATGAAGGAAATCATCCTTGATTTCTCTTCTTACTTATTCACTGAGACAGGATCTCTCAATCAAACCCAGAGCTTGCTGATGTGGCTGGTCAGCTTGCTCCTTACCTCCTCTTTCTGAGCTGGATTTAATGGCGGACTGCCACCCTACCGTCATTGACTTTGGTGCTGGGGATTGAAACTTCATTCTTCACTGTTGCCTATTAGCCTTGAACCATCACCCTGGCCAGTCAAAGGGGTTCTCTTCCTTGTAGTCATCATGTGGCTTAGAGACATGTCATACATATCTTTTCATACCTGCCACCATGTCCCATCTTTCCCTACCCATCGTCTTGGTTTCATCAGATTGTTGACTTGTAGATCGATCACTTGTGTTTTCCTGGTATCTCTCTTACTGCCAGTGTCTCCTGAAGCTCCAAGCATTCTTTCCGTGGTTATGTGTGGAAAGGCACGGCGGGTGGATGGGGTAGGTGATGTGTTTTTGGACACCCCCCTACATCCCTACTTACTCAGTGCTCAGCGTTTTTTTATGTGGGGGCTAGAGATCTGAACTCAGGTCCTCATGCTTGTACAGCAAGTCCCTTACCAGCTGGTTTGTCTCCCTGGCCCACCTTCTTCCTTTAACGAACATTTCCCCACAGATATGATAATATGAGGCAGGAGAATAGCTACATCTCTGAGGCCAGCTCAGGTTGCATGGCCAGAGCCCAGTTCAGAAGATTAAAACAACCAACCAACCCCCCCCCCCCAACTAAAGAAAAAACAACCCCAAACCATCGTCTACAACAGCAGCAACAAAACATGTTTTTGAAACAATTTAAAATATAAAGATAGCTCGTGAGATGGGCAGTGTGAATCGCTGCCTGGATATTACTTAGATCTATTCATCCAGAACGTTTGGTCATGTGAACTTTGTGCTTTCATTACCTTTGTCTGATTATCTAGATGCATCTAGAATTTTAATTTTGGTGAATCTTTTTCTGAGATATATTACACACACACACACACACACACACACACACACACACACACACACACACCTTTATTCTATATGTACCCCTTTTCCCCTCAATCCTGGGATCACTGATACCCCTTCTCTTCCCAAATGTCCCCTTTCTATATGTGTTTTTAAGCCTAGATTCTCTTGTGAGAGGAAAACACCACACTTCTGAGTTTGTTTTCTTTTGCTTAACATGTTAATCTCTAGCTTTATCTACTTTCCTGTGACATCATTTCATTGTTCTTTATGACTGAGCAAAATGTAGGAATCTTTTGGGAGAAACTTGCAGACAGCATGAATTCTCTGCTCTTAAATATTTCACCATCCATCACTCCCCAAAAAGGCCCTCCTCAAGTGATCTGAAGCAGTCATTCGATCCTGAGCAATCTCGATGTCCTGGGTGTCCTTCTCTGTGCATCAGAACAGGATGGCCCAGGTGAGGCTGCCAGACTGGGGTAACACTCAGTCTGCTGGCACCAGGGGGCACCTGGAATCAGGATGATCCTTTAGAGAAGTGTTAAGCTAAGTAGAGGTTGCTTGAATCTCCCTCTTTCTCAGGCCTGAGCTGGAGCTGGCAATACGAAGAACAGTGTTACTCTCTTGAAGACCAAGCCCAACTTGGATGCAGTCAGTAGCTAGAGGCCCCCCAGTTAACCTCACCACCCCCATGGAACAGTGAGTATTTCAGATATGAGTGGGCCATACATAGGCAGAGAAGTCCCTTTACAACTTTCTACCCCATCAACCTTTCCCTTCATCATTTAGGCGCATCTTCCAGGTGCTCTCCCTGCATGTTTTCATTGGGGTGGGTAAGCTGGATCACTAGGTAAGCTATCAGCCCATCACTGTTGAGTGGAAGCAGAAATACCAGTACTTCAGCTCTCCAGCGCTTTATCCCAGGGGTCTGAAGGACATAATCACACATCTGTCCACTGATTCCTGAACAAGAAGAATGAAAAAGTCAGCCGAGTTCCTAAGAGTGGAAAGACTGTGGCTAGCCTGCCAGCGGTGTTCTGGAGTTCTCTGTGCACATCTTTTTTATCCCTTAATTGAGAAGAGAAGCTGCGTTTTTTTGTCGTTAAGCCAGCCTCCTAATTATTCTGTCTCTTGAATAGAATCCATTCCATTCTTCTTGCGTGGAGTTCACCAAATTTCTGATTTAATAGGATGAATTGTCTCTCCTGCTTCCCAGCTGCCATCCTGGGACTTATTTCTCATTTTGTTCTTGGATCCTGGCCACCGTTTCTTGTGTGCCTTGCATCAAGCTTTCTTCGTTTTCACCCTGGTTTTGCTGAAGGACACCTTCACATAAATTCTGCCTTTTGCCTGCATTGATGGTTTCAGTAGAAAAGTCTGTGCTCAATTAATTTCACTCTGGAAGATTTTGAGACTCCGACCTCTTCGGATGTCTGATTTGAAATTAATTTTTTTTAAAAAAAGATTTATTTTTATTTTATGTATATGGGCATTTTGCCTGCAGGTGTGTCTGTGTGGTGCCTGTGGAGGCAGAAAAAGGTGTAGGATCCTCTAGATTGGAGTTACAGACAGTTGTAAACCACCCTGTAGGTGCTGGGAAGTAGGGCCCCGGGAAGAACAAGCCAGTGGGCCATCATTTCAGTACTTTGAGATTATAATTTTGATCACCCTTTCCCTTTATATTATTTAGGGGTGTTCTTTTCTTTTGCTGTGGATATTTCACAGAACCCCACCTTCTTGGTTTTCTGACGCCTTCTCTTATTTTTCTTACTACTGGTTTTGTAATCCGATCTTTCTGGCCTGAGCTTGGTGCTGTTGTGGCTGCTTTGTGTCTTAAAGGAGAAAGTAAAAACGATGGGAAAAAATGCCGTTCAAAAGTGTTTGCAAGTGTCAGACGTGACATCAAGCTAGCTCTGTGTATGCTCCTTTTCTGGACTGGGATAAAATACTGTGATTTAAGGATGGAAGAGTTTAATTTGGTTTGCCATTCCTGTAGGAGAGTCCCTCCCTAGTTCGTGGGAAGGCTTGGCATGGCAACAGGAAGCTGCCTGATACACAGGAAGTGGGGTGAGGCTGTAAATCCCTCAAGGCCCGCCCCCAGTGGTGCACTTCCTCCAGTAAGGCTCCACCTCCTAAAGGTTGCATAACTTCCCCAAACAGCATCACCAACCATGTGTCTATTTTAACATGACATTTTTTCATGCAGCTTCCTTTCAGCTTTTTGCTTTTAGTTGCTCAGGCCAAAAATCTTAACGATTAGCTCTAACTTTCCTCTTGCGTTTTACATTCTGTTTATTAGAAGGTCTTGTAGACTCATCCTTTATTCTTTTGAATTACATGTCGCTTCTTCTCTTTTCCATTTCTTCTGCTACTGTCCTGCTGCAGGGCACTCTTCGCCTGCCTGGGCCACTTCAGTATCACTTTGGGAGGCCAGGCTATTGGCAGATTTATTTGACGATATTCCATTTCTGGTGTTCTTTCTCCTTATGGGTCCTTATAACAGGCTGCAGAGATACTAAATAGCACAGAGGGCACAGCCAGGTGTGTTCAACTTTTCCTTCAGGTGAAGCTTGAGGGGAGAGATGAAGGTCATCCAGGTCAGTTAATCCTTAAGGCACACAGGAACTCTATCTCTGTCTGTTTGTCTATTTGTCTGTCTATCAATCATCCAATTTCCATCTGTCCATCCATCCATCCATCCATCCATCCATCCATCCATCCATCCATCCATCCACCCATCCATCTGAGAAAGGATCTCTGTAGTAGGATTCATTTGTTATTTAGAGAAGCTTACTACATAGCTCCTGAGTATCAGAACCCCTATGGGGCATGGCCAGAATCCATTGAGACCCAGAGAACACTGACCTTCCTTCCTGTTTTGTTCCTGCATTCTCGGGGAGTGGATCAGCAGCCCCGCATGGGACAGCTCCACTCTCCAAGAATTGTCTTAAGATTCAATTTGTGTCATATTTATATACCCATCAATAAATGTTAATCCTTTATATGATATATTGCAAATAAATATTTCTGCAATAGATCTCTCTGTGTAGTCCTGCCTGTCCTAGAACTTGCTATGTAAACCAGGCTGGCCTCGAACTCATTTGCCCACCTAATGGTTTCACTTGCCCAGCTGAAGTCATTATCCAGAGTGACAGTCCATGAACATAACTTCAGGATTCCAGCTGAAGAACCCCATCTACTTTACCAGTGGGTCATTTGAGCAGTGCTATCCAGGAACAGCTTCCAGGCCTGGATGTTTCTAGTGAAGAGCCTGCATAGCCAGGTTGACTGAATCGGAGAGCAGTTTCTCATGCTGAAAGGCAAGAGCCGTGCTAACATTTCAGTCACAAAGAACCTGCTGACTTCAAAGTCTGCCTGCCATGGTATTTTGTTTCTCTCCCCAGCTTTTCGCAACCGTAGCTGCCTTGAGCCCTGCAAATGGCCAGCAGGCCATGGCACTGGCCTGTCTCATCCCTCCATGCTAGAACCGTCTGACCCTTGCCTTAAGCACTACTTTCCCTGTAGCTCCTGTTTCCTATGGCGCTCTCTTTCCCTCGCTCCCTGGATCTCTCTCTCTTTCTTACACTCCAGCCGCTTACCTATGATTTACAGTCTCCTCTTTGAGTGTTAGCTACAGGAAGTAGAGGGTTCTTCATTTCTGGTGCTCTTACTACATTTCCACTGCCAGGGCAATTCCTGACTCCCAGCTGATGTTACATATGTGTCATATATGTGTGTGGTTTGAACAAGACAGGAGGCATGTGTTTTCCTTGTGTGCTGCGTAAGACATGCCTGGGCCAGATGAGGTGCGTTGATTCTGGAGTCAGTGGGTACCTTTCTTGCCTGGAAAGTTGTAGCGTTCAGTGAGGAGGAAGGAAAGAGGCCTAGGTTAGGAACACACCCTCTGTCGCTTTTTATCAACTTGACAGAAACATAGACATACCTTGGAAGAAAGTATCTTAACTGAGAATTGCCTCCATCAGATTGTCTTGTGTCCCCAGTGGACACATCTTTGGGACATTGTCTTGATTGCTGATTGGTGTGAGAGGACCTGGCCCACTGTGGTAAGCTGGTCAGTTGTGGTGTGTTTTGTTAATCTCAGCACTTGGGAGGCAGAGGCAGGCAGATCTCTCAGTTTGAGGCTAGCCTGGTCTACATAGCCAGTTTCAGGGCAGCCAGGGCTACATAAAAAAACCAAAAGGAAAAAAAAAAAAAAAGGAAAGTTAGGCTATGAGCCTGGGAGCCAGCTGGTGGACAGTGTTCCCTCCATGGTATCTGCTTCAGTTCCTGCCTTCTGGTTCCTGCACTTATGTTCCTAAATGACAGACTGAAAAATGGAAGATGGAGTAAGCACTCTCCTTCCTGAGTTGCTTTTCATCAGTGTTTTGTGAAACTAAACTCAGGCGCATGCCTTTCTAGAATGGCCAACCTTGTTGCTCATGCCCTCTTGACTAGAACATGGTCATATTGCCACAGTCAGTTAGAGATGAAGCTGGGAAATGTAATGTTTGGGTAGTACAGCCATGTCTGTCTGTAGCAAATCCTCAGAATGTCCTATTGCTAAAGAAGAGATAGTGGGTATCAGTATAATTCAGTGCTTAGTAATTTAAATAAGTGAATACTCAGCCCTTCCTCTGTGTTGTGTCTTTAAAAATGTTCATATCTTCACCAAACTTCTTTAGGGAGTTCTTAGAGAGAGAGAGGGAGAGAGAGATATTGATTCACACATGCCACAGTATGTGACGTACATATGGAGGTCTGAGAACAGCGTGAGGTGTTGGTTGGTCCTTGCCTCTTTCCCTGGGTGTCTGAGACAGGGTCTCCGTTCCATTGCATACAGCAAGCTCACTAGCTCATGGCCTTGGGGAGAAAGGATTCTCCTGTCTCTGCCTTCTATCTCTCCATGGGAGCTCTGGGGGTTGCAGATACTTATGCAATGCGTCTAGCTTTTAGATGAATTCCAGAGATTCGAGCTCATCAGTTCCTCAAACATTTGGAGCCATTGAGCGGATTGCTCCAGCCTTCAGCTTCTCCTTTTGATAAGAACAGTTTTATGAATCATCAATGAGAAGACTAGTGCTAGATTGTCTCATTGTCCTTGAAATACAATATAATACATTAAAAAAAAAAAAAGTATCTCCCTCTTCCTTGAATAGTAGCCCAAGATGTAAACGTGACTTGTTAAAATGTGGTGGAAACAGCTGAGGGGGTGCTTTGCTTCTTGGCATGAACCTCAGCACAGAGGTAGATGCTTGGAGGACAAGTCTTCACTGATGCATGTCTTAACGGTCAGTTAATGAGATGATCTTAGCAGCCTCACCTACACATCACGAAGAAGGATAGAGGCTGTTTTTAATCCGAAGAAAATTTGAAGAAATTAAAAAAAAAAAAAAAAAAAGCCCAACAAAACAGAACCTCTTACATGCTCTCCGGCATGTCAGGTTTTGGTGAGTTTTAAAGTTCTCCACATGTGACTTATCTCCTACTTCCTCTCTTAAATCTTTTTGGGTGTGTGTGTGTGTGTGTGTGTGTGTGTGTTTGTGTGAGGAAACCCAGTATCCTTTTTCCTTCACTTTCTTGCACCTCCCCCACACTGCTCCCACTTTCTGTCATTCTGTCTGTCTCTCCTTGATCACCCCTTAACAGCTTTTCCCCCATTGTCTGATCAGAGGAGAATTTTACTTAGTTCAGTATCCGCCTTTCTCCCATGTCAGTACCACTGTGTGAAAAACCACCCAAAAGCTGTGGTTTGAAACAACAACAGTCATTTATTTTGCTCACAGATACAGAGTTTGCCTCGGCTCATTCAGGCCTTCCTCCTTAGATGCTTTCTGAGGCTGCCTGCAAGACAGAAGGCTGGGGGTTTCACATGGCACAGGCCTGGGAGCATTCACACAGCTCCCTTCACAGGGTGGCCTCAGAAGAGCAGGACTCCCAGGGAGAGGCTCGACCTCTCGCAGTGGAACCTCAGGAGACTAAGTGTGGCCTTTTCTGTTTTGCCTCAGAACAGACTTCATTTATGCCTCATTGTTTGTGGAGCAGGCACAAAGACTGCCTTGGTGAGGGGGAGGGGTATGGGTCCCCCTCCTTTCCAGGAGCATCAGAGAATTTGTGGACCTATTTTAAAACCACTGCCTGGCCTTTCCCCTGGTCTTCATTCAAATTAGACCAGTCAGTATTGGAGTCATCCAGTTCCTTTTTCTGTGCCATCTAGCTTTGGGGACTCCTTGGTGGGGAAAACACCATTGTATACATGTGCCATTGCTTTATTTAAAATTTTCCTCATGATTTAAAATTTATTTAAGGCAGAAAAAGTGCACTTCTGAAATCCCAGCACTCAGGAAGCTGAAGCCAGAGGCTTGTGAGTTTGCGACAAGCTTAAGTTGCATATCAAGACACTGTGTTTAGTTAATAATAATAATAAGAAGAATAAGAAAGTCAGGCATGGTGGCACATTCATGAGACTAAGGTAGGAAGATGATAAATTTGAGATCAGCCTGAAGTACACATTGAGGTCCTTTCTCAAGAAAATGATCAAACAAAAGGAACATATTACATTAAAACAATTAGAACCTAATGATTGGGCTGGTGAGATGGCTGGGTAAAAATGTGGTGACTTGAATTGGATCTCCAGGACCCACATGTTAGAAGACAAAATCAACTTATGCAAATTGTCCTCTGACCATCACATGTGTGCTGTGGCACACGTGTGCCCCGTACATGTATGTGTATGTCTACAAAATGAAGTAAAAATAAGTTAAAACATAACTATATATGTGTTTATGGAGGTATCATGTAAGATTTTACTATGTATTTGATGTACGGGGTCAGTTGAGGCTAGCCGGCACATCCATACATAATTCCTTTATGTTGAGATCATTCATAGTCTTGTTAACCATTTTCTCCACAATTTCTAATGGGTTTAATTCTCTTCAGTACATTGTTTCCAGTTGACATTGTCCTTGGCTCAGCTCCGAATTGTCTCTTTTTAACCACTGGTTTTTAAGTCTTATCCCCAACACGAGAATTCTCTGCTTTTCTGCCTGTTCTCTTTTAATTGGTCATCTCGGGCCTGGAGAGAGCGTCACTTTGGGTCTAGAACACTGTCTTACAGCCTTTCCTCTGCTATGCGCCACTTGAGCGAGGCTTTCTACAACGTGATCATGACTGGTACTGCTGTTCTGACTAAAAGATCTCTCATGCCGTCGATCAGAGTCCCAAATACACACATTCCAGCTTCATTATGATTTGATTCTAGCAAAACCGGATCTTAATTCTCATTGGTCCCCACCTATGCACTTTTTTGGTGTTGCCGCACCGGATTTCCCGCCATGCTTTTCACTTCCTGCTGCTTCCGTCAGCCATTGTCTCCACTCTGTATTGTGTATCTCTGTGCACTGACTGCGTATACGTGTTTGTGTGCACTGTTTGTAATGCGTACTTTTTTAAAAAGCATTTCTTGGAAGGCAACCAGGCTCATGTGTACCATGTAATGTCTTCCTGTATAGGTGGGAGCTAACTAATATCTTTGGCAAATAGCAACCTTATGGTAAATATAGTGAGAAGATTTCATTATTTGAAATGATCCCTGTACTTAGACTAAGTGTGGGACGGGACACTGGAAATGGTTGGAATTGTTGCAAGTTAAAGATTTTATGTCCTGTAGTTTGTTTCAATTAGGTAAGACACATATTCTTAAAGTAGAGAGTGTGGGGGGGTATTTTTTATTTATACATGTTTTGGGGGGACACACCGTGTGTCCCAGATTGGCTTCTAGCACCATGGTTTTCCTTTTGCATGCTGGGATCCAGTGGTTCACCTCCGTGTTGGCCCTTTCAACTCATCTCTTAGATGCCAGAGCTTTTATTTAACGCCTTGCTTTGCAGCCTTTGATTTTTTTTTTTTTTTTTAAACCAGGCATGTAACTAATTTGTTGGCTTGCTTTGTTATTCTATTCTCTAAGATTCTTTGAGGCTCTCTATATAACTTAAGGACTTTGAACATGTAAACACTAATTAACTTATGAAGGGGCTGACATTTTGCCACTGTTATTTATGATGCTTGTTAGTTTCATAGGCCTCCCTCCTTCCCCCTCCCTCCTCTTCTTCGTATACAACAACTTTATTGAAATGTGATTCATGTACCATAAAAATATATCCTTTAAAAGTATGCCATCCAGGGATGGAGAGATGGCTCAGCCTTTAAGATCATTCACAGCTCTGGGTCCCAGGTTCGCATCACCCATATATCATATCTCAACTACTTGTGACTCCAGTTCGAATGGATTCCAGGAGTGTCTTCTTACCTCCCTGGGCACTGCATGCATGTGGTGTACATGCAGAAAGAACACTCGTACACCCCAAAATAAATAACACCTTTAAAAAAGCATGTCATCCAACGAGTTTTTTCTTTGCATTTTTACAGCACTGTATAACATTATCCCTAAATTTGAAAACATTTAGAACATTTTTATCATCCCCAAAAGAGATCCCTTACCCATGAGCAGTCATCTTTCCTATTAATTTCTGTTATGTCTCAATAGATTGAGTCATAGGCTCCCTTCATATTCTTAGTATACTCATTGCCTAGTCAATGGCAAAAATCCTTTTTAGATGCTAATTTGGATTGTATTAGTGAGCATTTGCTAGAGCAACTAAACTGAACTCTCTATGTGTGTTGCGTGTGTGTGTGTGTGTGTGTGTGTGTGTGTGTGTGTGTATGTTTGTTTGTTTGTGTCTGCTTGTAGATAGGGGAAGGCAGACAGACACGAGACTGTTTGGGAGTTCTTTAATTTTAGGGGGTTGCCTCTATGGTTGTAGAGACTTGGTAAGTCTGTAGTCTGCAGAGTAGTCGGGCAGGCTGGAGACCTAGAGGGGAGCTGTAATTTGGTGTGATGGTCAGCTTTACCGCTCTTTTGGAAAGATGAGTGTATTTCCGTTCAGGTGTTTACCTGATAGAACCTAGCCCACTTACAGCTTGGAGACTGTTGGGTTTTGTTGTTTGTTTTGAGATACGAGTCCCCATATCTTTTCTAGGCTATTCTACACCTTAAACTTGTGGTGTACCTTTGAGTAATTGGAATTACATGCAGCATTGTGCCTAGCTTGGACTGCAGTCTGTTTTTCTTAGTCTATTAATTTAAATATTAATCTCACTAAACATGTGTTCAGTCACCGTGGCACCATGCCTAGCCCCAAAGTGACATATAAAACCAACCCCACATAGGTATTTGCTGAGAGGTTTAAAAGAAAAAAATTGGAAGAATTATGGCAGAAAGGGTGCCCCATACTTCCACCCTGCCAGGGAGAAGCTTTAACCGTGGACCAGCCTAGACCTCTCTGAACCATAGCTTACCTGTCTGTCAGATGAACTGTTTGTATTTGGATCGCTTCCCATCTAATCAAGATAATCTGCTATAGTCACAGCCAGAGACTTCCAGGTGTGCCTGGTGACTTGTCTCCTAAGCAATTGTAGATCCTATCAAATTGACAATCTCTAGTCATATTATCCAGAAATACTTGGCTTTCCAGGATTACCGCACTGTCAAGGATTGCCACTGGCCCATGCTCAGCTCTCTTCCTACTCTTCATCATGCTAGGTGCTCCAGGACCTGGTTCCTAGACCTTCTTTCTATCTGAAATATTGTCTTTATGACAATTGATGTATAGATGGATATTCTCAGTTATTCCCTACTGTAGACCAGCTTGGAACTTCTACCTGTTATATGCAGACCAGCACAATCCAATTATGTTAGTACTCACTCTGTCAATGAAATAAAGTACTCCCACAGACCATTTCCCAGGAAACAACACTGAAAGAAATGTCACTTTACCTTGTATTTCACCACTAACATTTACAAACCTTTTGCTAAGTTTCTATTTGTGTGTGTGTGTGTGCACATATATATTTGCATGGAAATGCACAGGTGTGTGTGAGTATATGGAGGCCAGAAACCAATATTGGGTGTCTTTCCCAGTTGTTCTCAACCTTATTATTTGATGCAGGGTCTCTCACAGAACCCAGGGCTCACCAATTTAGCTAGGCTGGCTGGCCAGTGAGCTGCAGGGCCCATCTGTTTCCACCTCTTCAGAACTGGGATTAGAGCTGAGTCCCACAGTGCCCAGCTTAGGTCCTTATGTTTACATGGGAAGTGCTTTACCAGTTGAGCTATCCCCAGGCCTCAGTGCCTGAGCAGCAAGCACCCTTCTTTCCTGGGCCACTTCCCAGCCTCTTTTGTGCTTTCATTATTTATCCATCTTTAATCTTATGTGCATGGATGTTTTGCCTGCATGTATGGCTGGGCACCGAACATGTGCCTGGTGCCTGAGGAAGCCAGAAGAGGGTGTTGGGTCCCCCGGGACTGGAGTGGTGAGCCACCATGTATGTGCTGGGACAGGTCTTTTGGAAGAGCAGTCCATGCTCATAACCACTGAGCCGCCTCTCTCCAGCCCCCTTATTTGTGTTTTTAATCACCATTCTGATCATCCCCCAAAGGAACAGCTGTCTTAGAAAGCAAATGTCAGCTTTCACACCTTTGAGGGCCATTTCCATTGGAGTTACACATTGGCTGGTCTCTTTTTACCAGCTCTCCCCTCACATGGGAGCGATCATTCTTACACACATTGACTGGTGAACTAATGACCCGACTCTGACAGGGGTTTGTATCATTTCTTTCCTTTCTCTCAGGGATAGAACAGCAGTCGAAAAATCGCAGTCTATAGTTAGCTTAACACACTTGATGGAGGAAGGAGGGCCTGAGGAGGACTGTTTTCTTTGAGGGCTCATCTTAGAGGTGTGAACTGGCCGGAGGCTGTCAGCTCATTGCAGATAATAACTCCCCCTCCCTTCCCCTCCTCACCTCTTCCCCTTTTCAAAGGAGGAGTTTCCTTTTAACTTTTTATTTTGTATGTGCATTGGTGTTTTACCATGGGTGTCAGGTCCCCTGGAACTGGAGTTACAAACTGTTGTGAACTGTTGTGTGGATGCTGGGAGTGTGGATGCTGGGGATTGATCCTCGGTCCCCCGGAAGAGCAGTCAGTGCTCTTAACCACTGAGCCATCTCTCCAGCCCCCCTCTTTTCTTTATTCTTCCCTTAAAGTACTTTTGTAAAGAGTCATGATTTGGGGCCAGTGAGGTGACTTAGCATCTAAGGGCACTGGCTGCCCAGCCTGAGGGCTTGAGTTGAACCTGCAAAACCCACATAGCGGAAAAAGAAAATGGACTCCTGAAACCCGCTCTCTGACCACCACACACCTATGCCCATGGCATGCATGTGCCCCCGACCCCCAATGTAAATAATTATAAAAGCAAAACAACAAAAGCCCCCAACAAACTCAACTCTAGGTGGAGAGTGGGTTGCTCTCCCTAATTGTTAAGCTGTTTGGGTATTCTCTTTTGTGGCGGTCACTGGGGTGGGCATTGGAGCGGGGCACAAGGTTGTCTTAGGCTGGCCTACAAATGCATCTCTCCCTTTAAAGCTTGTTTGCATGTAGCTTGATTGAGTTACTGCATAGGAAGAGAGGAGCCATTTTAAAGAATATCATTTCTGGAGATACTGGGCTGCATCTCATCACGGGAGAAAGGTTACACAAAAGCATTGAAGATTTCAGACCAGCTCAACAACTCTCTTGCAGGTACTGTGTGCTGCCTACTGAGTTTCAGAAGCAGTTAAATGGAAATGTAGGGTGTCATTGATACTCAGTGTTCATTTTAGTGAGTAAAACATTAGCAAGACATGGAGTGCGTTTAAAGACAGTGTCATCACATCAGGGCTTACCTTAGTGACAATTGGTTATTGAGCCCTTAGAGTTGGGAGATGGGTCTGTGCTGGTAAATGGCTGTCCTGGGAGTGTCTGCTTCATCAGCTGGGCAAGTGTAGACACTGGATATAGGATGAAAAGTCAGGTTATTGAGAGCATGATGAGCAGCAGTTAGTTTGGGTGGGGGTGTCCGTGAGGCTTCTTTGGAGAGATGGCATTTTCAAGTCTGGATGGAGGGAGCGGGCACATGCACAGGCAGGTTCTCTTGGCCGTTTGTTCCAGCTGGAAAGCTGGTGTGGCTAGAGCAGGGGAAAATAGAGCTCAGTTTGTGAAACGTGAAGCTAACAGGATATTAAGGCTGGGTTTGCCGGAGAGGACCCAGGCAGTGACTGAAGTAGCAGCAGACTTAGAAATGCCCAGGTTTGGGGGAGACAGAGTGGAGAGAACTGTTGATGGGTTGCTGGTGAGGAGTATGTGGAAAAGAAAAAAAGAGGAGAGTGTCTAGGGTACTTGACCATGGCGTTTCGAAGAACCACACCAGAGAGAGGCAAAGCTTTGGAGTGGGGGGGGGGGGGTTATATTAAGAGTTGAGTTTGGAATCCTTTAGATGAGTCCTGATGGATAATGAATGCCTACTCGAGGCTGGTCATTAGAGGAGAGAGAGCCTGGGCAACAGATCGGAGGTAATAGCAGCGAGCAGGAGGTTGGGTGCTGAACTTGGGTTGTCCTGTCAATTTAAAGTTGGGAAAGAATCAGAAAAAGGATGCCTGGGGAGCAGACGTTCTGAGGCAGCGGGATGGACTGCAAAGCCATCGAGGCCTACATGATGGCAAGATTCTTGTCAGATAAAACAGGCAAAATAAAGCTGGGATAGTTGGTGGCATTTTGTAGTCCAAGTGAAGAAAGTAATTTAAAATAAGGAGAGAGCCATGCTGCCTTGGAGTCCACGCCTGGAGAACACTGACACCTGAGGATTGCAGGTGGGGTGGGTGAAGAAGGGTGAGAAGGAGAGAATGAAGTACTATACAGAGACCACTGTTCCCAGGGCTTTTATCATCCAAGGAGACGAAAATGTCGAAGTAGCGGAGGGTCTTCCTCCTGTTCCTTCTTGGCAAAGGCTGTATTTTAAGATGTGGGCATGCTAATGGTGTGACCCTTCCATCAGAAAGAAGAAAGAAATGAGTTTTGTTACATTGAAATTATCTCCTGCCTCCCAGGAGCTGGGAGATGTTTGTGTTGGCTTGGGAGTTTGGACTCCCCTCGACTTCTTCACGGAGACTTCGATTTTCTTTTCTATCTCCTTTTGGCTTGCTTCATCTCATTGTGTATCACGATAGATTTTTATCTTTCACATTTCTGGTAAATGGTGATTATTAGGAAGTTGAACCAATTGTGTATGGAAAATGCCAAAGACATTTAACAGGGAATGTGTTTCCCAAGGCCTATTGTTCCCCACAGAAAGGAAACTGCTGGCTTCTTGCATGGGTGAGGATTAAGTTATTTTGTGAACACAGTAATTTTTTTTCTCTCTTAATTGACTAACATTTTTTTCATGCTGTGATCAAAAGAAATTACTTTCTGGAAACAACAGTTTAATGGGACATGTAGACTTTGATTGGACGTAGGGATTTATTGGAAGCCCTTAAAAGAACCCGGTTTCTTACCGCACCATTTTATATTCTGCACATAGTTTGCATCATTAGCTTGGGAAGAAAGATACTTAAGAAGTTATAAGTATGTATTTAGTTTTTAATAACTTTCAAATGTAATAAAGAGTTTTAATTAACTGTAAGGGAGAAAATGAGCAATGTAGGATGCTTCAGGCCGAGGGGAAGGGAGAAATGCTTAGTTTTGTGTATGTAGCTATTTTTACATAGTTACTTTGATGTTGCTGTGACCACAATCTGTGACAAAAACATTTGCTTTTGACTCAAAGAGTTTCAGAAGATCATAGTCCATCACAGTGGGGAGGCAGGGAGGGACAGCCCAGTTGATGGTGCTGGAGACTGTAGCCAGGGGCTGATGGGAATTACAGGAGACCAGGAATCAGAGCTTGGCAGGGGCCAGGGGCCATGTCATGACCACGGAGGCCCCCTTCTAGTGACTTCTAGTGACTGCAGGTTAGGCTTCATCTCCTAATGACTCCACAAGCCCCCTAACTTACAACACCCACTTGAGATGAAGAGTCCAAAACTTGAGGTCCTGGGAGCTATTTCAGATTCAAACCGTAACAATGTGAAGAATATACTTGAGGTATATATATACCTTAGCACTTAGAGGCAGAGGCAGGTGGATCTCTGAGTTCAAGGCCAGCCTGGTCTATATAGAGTGAGTTCCAGGACAGTCAGGACTACCCAGAGAAACTCTGTCTTAAGGGAAAAAAAAGAAAAAAGAAAAAACATGTAAAAATAAGGATGTAATAGGTTATGTTTGTCTTTCTGAAGCTGGATTTCTAGTTTATGTTTATTCTTTCATTTCTGTTTTATCGTCTCTGATTCTGTATCCAGGAACAAACCCTAACTGTGTCTGGCACTGATAATGCTTTCTGCGTTCTGACCATTTAAGAAAAACATTCATGGAGAAGAGTTCCAAAAAGGCCAGAGATGACATCTGGGTTATAAGCTGTGTAGTCCATAGACAGTTTTGTTATAAAATTGTGACCCTCTGAATGGTGTAATGATTCGTGTATTCAAAGCACCTCTGTGTCACAGGCACAGGTGACACATTCCCCTTGTGATGTCACTCAGTCTGTGTTTCCTTTTCGTCCTGTGATCTTCACTCGGTCTGCCCTGTAACAATGGCTTCCCATACAGACAGTTAAGGTATTGAATACATAAATCTAAACAAGCTGGTGTCAGCTAGTGATAAAATGGCTAAGTGGAAATGGATGTGAAATAGTGGCCCGGCACATATCAAAATTTCCAGAACTCCTTTTCTCATTTGTGAATTGAGAGGCACAGTAGCTATCACCTCAGACTTGAAACCCACCTACCAGAGTACCTGGCAGGATGCCCACAGTCAAGTGAGGGACGTGCCCCCTTGCCTCCCAGTCATCCAGATTTTCAGGGCAGTGCCACTAATATATGTTACAGTTACAGTGTACTTAAACTGTGTCCTTGAGTGGTCTTGAAGATCTTGTTGAAAAACAAAGTAACATGTATAAACCTTGAAGACATTGTACTTAGTGAAAAAAGTCAGCTCCCAGAGAGCAAGAGCTGTGATTCCAGTTGTATTGAGACAGCACGTGGATGGGTGGCTGTAAGAGACCAGGGCAGGGTAATAGAGCGGCAGTATGTCATGGCGACTGAGTTCTGCAAGATGAAGAGGGTTCTGGAGTCAGATGATAATGGTGGCTAGGCAGTGGTGTGAATGCCTCGTGTGCACTGAAAAATAGATATGAGACACACAGACACACGCGCAGGATGAAATGACTCCACCACCCTTCTTTTTTCCCTACGTATTAGTGAATCAGTGCATCAACTAGTGAGTCTCTGTTCTCACCTCGTGTGTCTGTGATATTCCCATTGGAAATTCTCTTCCCTTCCCAGAGATGTCAAGCCGCAGCCTGTTCTTTGGAGAGCAGAGAGTGCAGTGTGGCTGGAAAAGGCATTTTCTATTGTTCTATCGACTGAGAAAATACTTCTTGGGTTCTCATTGTGTTTATGGAATAACAACACAGAACTGTTGATTGACACCTGCCAGCTATTGTTCTAAGTTTACACCAAACAGTACTCAGGATACTCTCACAGTCTTCACCTTTATGAAATAGCCATTAAAGACTTTGTTCTCATTTTGCAGTTGAGAAGCCTACAGCTCTTGAGTGGGTAAGTGGCTTTCTACTTTCAAAACATTTTTAGAAGTGTTTCAGTTCATAGACACAAAGGCAGGACATTCCAGATAGCAGAAAGGGGCCAGCAGATGTGGGCGTAGGACTGTGTGGGATATATTTGTATGGAACTGAGTCTAGAGAACCATAGGGAGTTAGGTTGATGGTTTTGCGTCCCAGGGCAGTGCATCCCTACTGTCTGGTTGACATTGATGGCAGAACTCACCATTCGGAATTAGCGCCTGAGATGCAGTAAGGTCCCTGAAGAACGGAGGATGGAGTCTAGTAGGGTTCCCACATAGCCGTCTGTTGTGGTCAAGTGGAAGTTCTACAGGCATTGGGAGTCTCAACTCATGACAGAGTTAAGTCCAGTCACATGAAAGGCAGGCTGTTGAGAGGGCTCAGAAGGTCAAGGTACTAGTCTTTGAGCCTGATCACTTGGATTACAACCTTATGATGGAGGGAGAGAGCATCTTCCTCAGCGGCAAAAACCCAACAATAATAGTGTAAGAATAATTTTCTTTTTAAAAAAAGGGGGAGCTTGAAATGTGTGGTCCTATGAGGAGTTGAGGCCAATGTTGCTGATAACCTGACTATAAATGAGTGAGAATTTTCCAGTTCTGTGGGCTTCTTTGCTTTGTTAGCATAAGGGTCATCTAGATACATAGGTGAGATGTAGTTTAGCTTTGAAAAAGGAGAGTTAGAGTTAAAATGTCCGGGGGGGGGGTGAAGTGCCTGGTAAGGGGACGAGGCTCCAGTGGTCTGAGTTGACCATGTAGGGCTGACCTTGGGCAGCTGCTTCCAGTCCTTAGTGTCACTGATACGATGGGGGTGCGGTTGCTACGGAGACTTGACAAGCCAGGTGTATTCAGAGGGTACTCATCAGGGTCAGGCACTCTTTAAAGTAGTAGTCTATTTAAAGCAAGATTTACTTAGTTTTGTTCCATGTGTATGTACTGGTGTTTTGCTTTTGTATGTGTCTGTGAACTATGTGTGTGAAATTACCAGTGAGGCCAGAGGAGGCAATGGCATTATCTACATGAGTTACATTCAGCTGTGAGCTGCCGTGTCACTGCTGGAAATTGAACCTGAGTCTGCTGCAAGAGCAGGCAGTGTTCTAACTGCTTAGTCACCATGTCTGGTCTCCGTATAGTTTCATAGAAAAATACCTTAGACACCTAGACATGGTGCTCATCCTTGTACTTTAAAGATAAAATGAGGAAGATTTAGAGGTACAAGCTGAGGCCCACTTGGGGCTCATGACTTCCTATCTTTAAAGCAACATAGGACAAAAACCAACAACACTCTCCCCACCCCTCAATAACATCAGAGGCTTTTTCTTATACAATTCTTGTTGTATAATATACTGGCAGTTGATTATTTAAAAAACTTATTTAAGGGACTCAGAGGATAAAGCGCTTTCCAGGCAACCACGAGGACCACAGTTTGGATCTCAACTCATTTCAAAGTAGGAAAGGTGTGTGGGTAACCTGTAATTCCAGAATTTAGGAGGCAAAGGCAGTAACTCCTCAGAGAGACTTTTAGCTCCTGCAGGCAGAATTGATGAGCTCTGGATTCAGAGAAACCTTGTGTCAGAGGGTAAATTGTAGAGATCTAGGAAGACACTGAAGTCAAGTCAACTTCAGGCTTTTACATGCACGTGTATAATTGCACATGGGAACATCATACACAAGCACAGACACCACTCAGGAACTCACACACGCACGCACACACCTATGCACATGCGCACGTAGAGACATGCACACATGTAGAGACATACACAAAAAAGAAAGCATGTTTAAGATGAGGAAAGTACATACCTTAAACATTTTATGACTAAATGTATTAATATTTTAAATTTGCTAATCTTTTGAAATATAACCAAGACATTTTCTGTATAATGCTTTTTAGAGTGATTTCCCTTATATCATAAAAATTCATTTTTAGAGACAAAGCATTTTCTTTTCACACTCATTCTTGATGTAATACTTGACTAAATTATGTAATTATAATAAATACAACTGACCTTCCCGAATTATAGAATAAATTTTCTTCCTGAGTGGCATGTAGTTTTGTTAGAAGGAAAATGAGGTTGGATCCTCTGACTCTGGTAACCTCTATGAAAGGTGAAATCCAAAAGCCATGGCCTCTCCATGTGTGCTATGGTTGATAAGAGTGTGGTTATGTTTAGACAAGGCTTTCCCGTTAAACAAGGGTGCAGGTAGGGTAACAGATGATGTGGCAGAGAGCGGGTTGTTGCTAAGTAAGTTTGAGTATAGATATTTTTTAGAAACAGTTTTATTGAGATATAATCTACACACCACTAAGAGTTACCAACTTGAAGTGTACAACTTGTGGCTACTGTGAATCCACAGACTTGAACACTCATTGCTACAGTTGATGGTTATATTTTGAACATTTCCCTTTTATCTTTTGTTCCTAGGTACCTACCTGCTCATTCACTTTCTCTGTGTGTAGGTTTTGTCTGTTCTGGATTTCAGCTTGATTCACTTAGTGTATTTTATAGATCATCCATTGTGTGATGTATATCAGTGCATGATGTCATTCCGTGGTTGTGTAATACTCCAGCAGGTTCACACATCTCAATTTTACTTATCCATTTACTGGTACATAACGTTGGGGTATTTCTACCATTTGACAATTGTATAAAATGGTATAATGAACATGCATTTTTGTGGGGTATATATTTTCATTTTGTATTTGTTTACCCAAGAGTGGAATTTGGGTGGGGGGAGGGAGGCGCTATTCTTTGAGGATCACATGGTTTTTTCTGGAGTTACTTTTTGACTTTTTGTTCTCACGAGTGGTATGTGAGGGTTTTAGCCATGCTCTTGTTGCTTAGTGTCATCAGCCTTAGTCAGCTTGGGATATGAGAGTGGGATACTGTAGATACTGTAGATCAGTTTCTCACAGTTCTAGGGATGGAGAAGTTTATGGTCAAGGCAGATCTGGTGTCTGGTGAGATCCCACTTCCTGATTTGGTAGATAGAGGAAGCAAGCTCCAGGTACCCCCACCTTCATGACTTGACTACCCCGAAAGTCCCCACCTCCTCTACTGATGTTAGTAAAGTGAATTTGGGGATGGGGCACATACATTGATCTCTAACATCTTCCTCCCGAGATTTTACTTTTAAAAGTGGGCTTTCTGATCATATCATAACAGAAACTGTTTGGAGAAAAGTATAAGAGAAATATTACGCATTTAAAAAACACTGCCTAGAAATAAAAGTATTTTCTCTCCTTATTTTAAATTTAGCTTGGCATTGCATATTGATTACCCCTAAGAAGAATCCAGGCTACTGGTAATAATTCAACATATACCAAGTATCTGCTGTATATGTAGTATCTATTGAATATGTAGTATTTTATATGCACATGACACTTGGTATATGTTGAATAAACATGTACTGTATATGTATATTACAGTGTCTACTGTAATGCATTATGTACATTAGTAAATAAACTGATTTTTAAGTTTTGCTTTTTTTGCTTAGTAACATTTCTGCACATTATTCTTAAAACTTTTAAATTTACCTTACTAAAGAATGCTTCTTTCATTCTCTTTTTTTTATTTTTATTTTTTTAAATTTATACTCTTATCAGAGTAAAAGCAGAGAAGCTTCTATTTGCCGTAGGCGGTGTTTAACACAGATACCCACAATTTACTAAGGCACAGAAAACACCAGAATGCAGAGTGCTCAGTCCTAAAGGGAGCACATATGCTGAACCCTCCTCCCAGGGCTTAGGGAGCATTGGGGAAAGAGGAGGGAAGAGGCAGAGGGTGCTACAAAGAAACAGTGTCTTCCGGGCACTGCAGGAGCAGCACATAGGAACTTGTAGCATATACAAGATCTGTGCATGCCCAGACCCGACTAAATCCCCATATGGAGATGGAGCTTGGGACTGAAGTCCTAGGTTCTGGGACAGGGAGAGACACTTTTCTCTGAGAGCAGAGCCCCTGGTAAGTTGACAAACACTCCAGGGGAAGGCACACACGGAGGAATATTTGGGCTTCACAAATTATCTTGACAAGCTTAAAACAAAATGAAAAAGACACGATGATAGTAGGTAGATGGGGAACTGGGGTGAACTGGGAAGAGTTGGGAGGGAGATGAATATGAATCCAAGCACATTGTACAGAATTTTCAAAGAGCTAATATAAATAACAACCCCCCCCCAAAAAAAACCCCAAAAGAATTCGAAGTGAATCCATCATGTTCAGCTATAAGCTCTAGGCTCTAAAGTGTAATAGTGTATGGCATGAATATGTATGAAGTCAAAAGATAAAACAGCCCTTACGTCTCCAATTCCTATTCCCTTACTTTCCTCTTTGGGTGATCATTTGACCCCCTTCTCATGTAACCCTAAGTGCTTTTGAGACCACCAACTCCATTTAAGGTAAGGTCTCTTGCAGCCTACGCCAGTGCCTGATCCTCCTGCCTCCACCCCTGATGTGCTAGAATTATAGGCATGTGCCACCACACCCAGTTTAACAAGCTATTTTCTTAAATACAGACTATAACATAGTGCTCTGTAGCTTGCTTATTTAATGTAGCCAGGTGGTCTGTCTTCTTCTTGTGGCTGTTGACAGTGCATCTGTATTTTGCAGCTGTGGAATGCATAGGCAATTAAAAAAGATCTTTCTGGGGTTGTTTCCTTGTTTTACTTTTGCAAATGACCCCACACTAATCTTACCATTCAGCTGTCACTCTGCAAGTGTAGTTGGATGTATAATGGTATTTCCAAGGTCACTGGTTAATTGCCAAGCTCACTATGAGTGTACTGGCACCACCTCCAGCATCGAGGAACACCTGTGCCCCAAGGGCTCCTGTGTAGGAGGAAAGGTAGCTCCAGGGTCATTGTTCCTAGTTCCCAGATGTTGTGTCCTCAAGCCAAAGGAACACTATTATGACCTTGTTTCCTCAAGAAATAAGTAACTATGACTGGCATTTCCTTTATGATTGTAACATTCTTGAGAAAGATAGTAGCAGTGGAAAAGAAACATTTAAGTTAGAGCCCTAGAAGGTTCTCCATAGAGATAGCTGAAATACTTTTTTTGCTCTTAAGTCAGGCCCTTAGTGTTCAGCCCTGGCTGACCTGGAACTGGCCATGGAGACTAAACTGGTCTGGAACTCAGAGTGAGCTGCTTGCCTCTGCCTCCTGAGTGCTGGCATTGAAGGTGTGCACCCACCACCTTAACATGCTTTTTTCTTTACTTTTTTATGCTGTTGAAAATGGAAATTTAGAGGATGAATGTTGGACAAGTACTCTACCACTAAGCAATGTTCCTGGCCCTGAGAAGTTTTTCTTTTGTTTGTTTTGTTTTAGAGACAGGGTTTCTCCGTGTAACAGACCTGGCTGTCTGGGAGCTCACTCTGTAGACCAGGCTGGCCTTCAACTCACAGAGACCCTGCCTTTGTCTCTCTAGTGCTGGCATTAAAGGCGTGCACCACCACTGCCTAGCTTATTTATGTAATTATTTATTTTTTTACAAGCAAATTCATGATCAAGTTGTCAACTGCAATACTTACTAGTACCATGCCATGTGACATCTGCTATGGCACTATGGATTTTGTTTTCGACCTCAATGTTAGGACTAACCCACTGGACGTTTCTGTCTTCCAGCCATCGACATTCCACATTCTGCTTCACTCATGGAGAGTCCCTGCTGCTTTTTCCCGGCTTGCCCACTTCAGTGCCTGTAAAGTACAAGCTCCAGGTTGAAGAAGCTTCTAGATGGATCCTTTCCAAATTTGGTGTCTTTTCTACAAACTCTGTGCCTCATCACCCATTTCTAAGTGGTAAGGATGTGTGCTTTAAAAAAAAAAAAGTTGAATTTTGTTTATTTTGCGCGTAGGTATATGGGTGGGTAGTGCAAGCGAGCAGAGCTTGTGGGAGTTGGCTCTATCCTCTGTCGCAGGGGTCCTATGGACGGAACCCAGGGTTGTCAGGATGGTACCTTCCCCTTTTGAGAATGATAGCAATCGTTAGATGATTGTTCTTTGGACTGCCTTTCCTAGGCTCTCTCTTTTTATATATGTCATAGTTATTTTGGTAATTTCTTCTGAGCTACATCTGAAGGTAGCAGTAACATAGGTTTTTGGGAGCTTTATCACAGCCTTTCTGTACTGCCTGACTGCTATAATAAAATTCACTAACATTAGTGAATAATACATCTAAAAATCGTTGTACTGGTCACTTTTCATTGCTGTGACAAAATACTGGAGCGAGTCACCTTAAAGAGAGGAAAGATTTCTTTGGGCTCATGGTTTCAGAGGCTCAGGCTCCATGGCTTCTTTGGGCTCATGGTTTCAGAGGTTAGGTGGCTCCATGGCTTATATGCCTGTGGCAGAACCATGATGATAGAAGGGGCTGGCAAATGAAAGTGTCTGGGAAACAGAGAAAGTGTAAAAATGTGTAATGGGCGCTTTGTCTCTCTGCCGTTGTTCCACTGGGGTCCCCAACTTACTGGACATTACTGCCCACATCCTGGGCAGGCCTTGCCCCCTCAGTTGCTATCCAAGTCAATTGACTCTGGACACGCCCCATTCCATCCCCAGACTGTTAAGATGCTTTATTTAATTTCCTTGGGGAGACTCAGTGTAATATGAGAGTCCAGAGTCATGTGTCTGGGGTATGTGCTTAATAGACTTTAGGTTCTTCACGATTTCTTTGAGTCCTGGTGATTGGAAATCATGTAGAACACTAATGGACATCATTAGAAAGGTATGTGAGTGATGTCAGTTCTTTTTAGTGTGGGGCTTTCTGCATGCCTTTTCATATGTGAGGTTTACTCAGAACATGTCTGGGCAGAAAGTGCAGAGGAGAAAGATTTAGTAGAACACGTTATTGAAATGGGAGACTTTAAAAATGAACTGGTTTGAAGTAGGCCCCTTATGTGGCAGTTAACTCATGTTTCCCAATGGTTCATGATTTGTGAATGAAGATACACAGTGGCTATTAGCATAATAAAGAAATCACCAGGTAAGCCTGGCATTATATGGGGTCTTCAGCTGTAGAGTGAAGGGGTCCATGTGATTCAATTCCAGTTCTTATCATCAACTACAGAGGCTTTTTAAAGAGTGCAAATTGATTAGCCTTAGACATCAGTTTTCTCATCTGCAATGAGTCAATGAAATGATTTCTGGGTTTATTTCTTAAAGATTTTATATGATACCTTGCTACGTCAATGAACAAAATGAGAGAATGTTTATTTTATTTTATTTTATTTTATTGTGGATATGTTTTCTTCCCTTTACCATCCGGTGAAACAGCTTCGCTCTACTAGTGAGTTATGAGACAGGAATAAGACACCGCCATGAGGAGGACATTTCTCTCAGTACTTTCCTTTGCAAGTTGACATCTTTGGTCCTTTGCTTGCTGCAGTCTCTGCCTTCTGCTGACCTCCAGGGCTCTCCTGATTTGGCCCAGATGTTTTCCCTCCCTTTTCTACTGTTCTCTGCTGCATTGCTGGTGTTTATGTTTCCTGAGCCTGCCTGGTTTCCATTGTTTTGACCTTAGTTGCTTTTCAGGGTCTGTAGACCTTAACCACTGAGCCTAGTCCTAGAACCCTTCAGAAATACAGGTAGGTACATTTCGAAGAAGGCTACAAACAGCTAAAAGCAGCCAGTAACTAGCATTAGTGCCCTAGGACTGAGCCCGGGCTTCCTACACTGTTTACCCCCTTCCTTTCTGTCTCCTGTCCATCTTGGCTTGGGATCCTTCCTATGGTATTGAAATCAACGTCTTCATTTTATTTCAAGAGTTGTCTTAGGGTTTCTATTGCTGTGAAGAGATACCGTGACCACAGCAACTCTTATAAGAGAGACTGTTTAACTGGGGCTGGCTTACGGTTTTGTAGGTTTAGTCCATTATCATCATGGCAGGAAGCATGGTGGCATTCAGGTAGACGTAGTGCCGGAGAAGGAGCTGAGAGTTCCACATCTGGATCCACAGGCAGCAGGAAAAGACTGTCTCACTAGTCATGGCTTGAGCATCTGAGACCTAACGCCCACCTCCACAGTGGCACACTTCCTCCAATAGTGCCACACCTACTCTGACAAGGCCACACCTCCAAGTAGTGTCAGTCTTTGTGGGCCAAGCATTCAAACGCACAAATCTCCACTGGTGATTTCTATTCACACCACCACACAAGTATTCACACCTTCCCCAGTCTCCCATAAAGCATTGCACCCCAATGGCAATCAGATCACGGGTTGGCTGACTTTTTTTTTTTTTTTTTCCCCTGTAAAGTTGGTTTCTATTTGAAGACCTTCACCTTTCCTCTGCTTGTGGCTTATACAGCTGCTAAGGGAAAGGGAAAGCTGGAAAGCTGTTAGGATTCTTTCCTAGCCTCTGAAACTACACCCTGCCCTGAGTTCTGACTACAAGCCCCACTTAAGAAGAATTCCCAGTTCCCGACTCTCTTCTTCACTCCCAGGAGTGCCCTCTATTTCTCTTTCTCTCTTTCCCTTTTTCTCTCTCTCTCTGTTGTTATAATAATAAAATTCTTCTATGTAGAAGCAGTCTTGAGTGTTCCCTGCTTCCCCTCCCGCCATGCATCCCGTATCCATGGGGCATGAGGCCGCTCTATTCATAAACATGTCAGCTAACCTGATCATGCCAGATCAAACATGATCCCAACAAAAGCAACCAGTCATTGTAAACAAATGACCACAGCTGTGTTATAATAAAACTTTATTTATAAAATTGGTTGTTGACCCCTTGTTTTGGGGGCTCTTGAACTATTTCAGGAATTGCAAACAAGGCGTTTTAACACTTCTTTTAGTGTATTAGATGGAGGAGCGTATATTTGTTACCCAGCTGGGATAGCTTCTTTAGTAGTTTCTTGGCCACCTGAAATGACATTTTCTCCCCACTCCTGGTGTAGAATCCTAATTTTTTTGGGGAGGGCACAATGGGATTTTAAGAATACAATCCAAGTTCTATGGGTTCTTATACAAACTGGTACTTTCAGTTTAGTTTAAGCACCCTAATTTATTTATTTCTTAATTTTATACTGATTTCTTTCAGCTGCCAATCTGGTTCTTTATGGTACCAGGAATAATGACTACAGTGTTAAGTAATTATACGGGACTCTCAGCAATAATAGTCTCTTCTGGCCTTTTTTTTTTTTTTCTCCCATCTGACTCTGGACATAGTGACTCATTATCATTACATTTGGAAAGCTGAGGCAGGAGGATTGCTGTGAGTGAGGCCAGCCCAGTTCTGCGTAGCAAGACCCTATCTCAACAAAGCAAACTAGCCAGGTTTGGTGGTGTACATCTTTAGTCCCAGTACTCAGGAAGCAGAGGCAGTTGGATCTTTGTGAATCTGAGGCCAGGCTGATCTATAGTGATCTTAAGGACAGCCAGCCAGAGTGAGACCCTGTCTCAAAACAAACAAACAACCCAAACTAATCAACCAACCAAGTAAAACCCCCATTGAAACAAACAATGCCAAGTCTCTGTGAAGTCATTGTGTGAAGCTGTTGTGCGGAATGAGAGTTCTTTTATCCATGTTTACTATTTCGTTGTGTGAAACACCACCATTTGTTTATCTGTTCTCCAGCTGATGGAATCAAGTTGCCCTGAATTCTTTTGCATGCCTTTCGTAGACTTTATATGCTTTATTTTTTTTCTCTCACATGTACTCCAGAATGGAATTAGTAAATTATTTTTGTATGTAGGGCACATGCCCCTAAGAATGCTTAGCAAAAGTACAGTGTGCCTTAGTTATCTATTGCTACATGACTGATTCTCCCAGATGTCCCGGCTTTCCCCAGTGAACATCATTATCTGGCGGTTGGTGTCAGTCTGTTTTTTTGGGGGGTGCAGCCTAGTTGAGTGCTTCTAGCAAGAGCTTCTCATAAACTGCCATGGTGATATTTCCTGGGGCCACGGTCATTTCAACTGGTGGGGGTCACAGAGCCTTCTGTGGTGCATTCCAGCTCACTCTTTCGATTTTTGGCAGGATTTAAATTCTTTCTTCCTGTTGGCCGGAATTTCATTTCTTTTTCTTTAGTGCTGGGAATTAAACCTAGGGCCACATGTGCAGTTACCCACCTTGACTGTATTTAAGTGTACAGTTCCATGGCATGAAGCACATTCTTTCTGTTGCTCTCCCCTCCCACAGTTTGGTGGATGGAATTGAGTGGATTCACAGTATCCATTCAGTGTCATTCTTCACTCCCCTATACCCTGCCCCACACAACCGTGGTACTACTTTCTGTTCAGGGTCTGCCTAACTCATATGCAGAGTCTTATCAGCATTTCCCTGATATGACTAGCAGCTTATTTTAACTCTGCATAATGCTATTAAGGTCATTTATGTGAGGCGTGCATCGCAACATCATAATTTGGGTTTTTGTTTGTTTGTTTGTTTGTTTTTGAGACAGGGTTTCTCTTCACAGATCTGGCTGTCCTGGAAACTGCTCTGTGGACCAGGCCATCTTTTTTTTTTTTTTTTTTTTTTTTTAAAAGGTCAAATAGATACATCATCCTCAGATCCCACGTGCTGCAGGGGACTGAGTTGTTGCCTTTCTGTTGCTGATGTGTTGCTTTGCTCTGAACACTGGCATTCTTTTGCATTTTGTTCTCACAGTAAAGTCCCCAAACCCCCGCTCCTTGCTAAAGAAGAGGAATGTGTACGGGTGTGAATACCAGGAGGTGGGGGCCATTGGCACGCCTCTCTAGACATACCATAATAATCCTCCTCTGTGTAGTTAAGCCAACAACTGACTAAACTTAGAAACATAGTAGCTTATAAGACGTAATGTTTTTTACAGTCTTTTATAATAGTTTCATGGATCCGAAGACAACATCCACAAAGTAAGGTATACTGAAAGTTACTCCTCCCAGTTTTTTCCTCTCTTATAAGAAACCATTAGAAAATTTCAGTTGCTTTATTTAAGTATAAGCAGGTGGGGCTGGAGAGATGACTGGGTCCTTAAGAGTACTTGCTTCTCTTCCAGGGGATTGCAGTTCAGATCCCAGTACCCATGACAGTCCACAACCTGTAACGCCTGCTCCAGGGAATCCAAGGCCTCTTCTGGCCCATCACAAAATAAATAATAAAATAGTATAAACAGGTTATGCTCTTATCTCTCCTTTTAATATAAAGTGTCGTGTATTATATACCTTTTCTTTGTTTGATATATTCTGAAAACCATTCCTTGCCAGTTTATTATTTATATTTTCTATAGCAATTGAACACCTCATTGAGTATATTAGAATTTGGATTGTTCCTAATCTTTTGCTAATATAAAGTATATACTGTGGTGAATATACACATGCTACTTTAAATTTTACTGTTTCAGATTCCAGGTGGATGTTTAGAAGTGGATTTGTACAGTCAGAGGCTAAGTGAATTTTCAGTTTTATTAGGTATTTCCAGATATAGCCTGAAAGTTAGACTTGGTGTCCTCATCAGTGGGTGCCTGTTTGTATATACCCAACTATGTCATAAAATATTTTCAGACCTCTAGGGGTTTTACTAAGTTAATTTCTACCCTCCTTTTAAACAATTTTTTTTTTTGTACAGTAAAGATACATTTGCATTTCTGCCTCTTACCTGTTCATTCTCTTAACTCTCCTTTCTTTGAGTTTCTAGTGGTGGTTTTTTTACTTACAAGCCTCTTTATTAGGATACCAACCCTTTGCTTTCTTCCTGACAGCAGAGATGTTCGCTAATCTCCCTGCCTGCTTAATTTTTTTCTTACCCTCTCCCCATTGGTGGCACACTAATTTTTCTGATCATTTGATGTTTGATAGTTCCCCATATAGCTGAGACTCCAACCATTTCTTCAAACACTCCCCAGATAGTATTTGACTTTATCCATGAAACCAGCATTCCAGCATCCCCCTTATCAGTTACTGGTGTGGCTGTCTTGTTCAGAAAGTGAAGGCCCTTTGTGGTGAATGCAGTAAGTAACTGCCAAAGTTTGAAGAAGTGCTGTGGCTTGGCACTAGGTAGCAAGTCATAATCCCTCCCCTGGGGTAGTGGTATCCTGGGGGAGTCCATGTTAAAACACAGATCTAAATGTGTGGTTGATATGTCAAAAGAGAATTCAAGGGTGGGATTATTATTGGATTGGAGAGGTTATGAGTTGGCAGTTTGATGGACATTTAAGCCGAGACTTGAGATGTTAGGCTTAACCTGATGAAGACAGACCTGGTGGCAGTTTGCAGACACAGGAAATAGTAGGGAAGGATGCTGAGTCAGAAGTGAATCTTCTAGCAGATGTACAACACCTGGCTAGCTTGAAGGAGTCATCTCATTTGCTTTGTTTAAAGAAAAAAAAAATTCTTCTCCCAAGAAATTGAGGCCCAGGGCTGGGGCAAAGAGGAGAGTGTAATTTGAAGACAGCCTGGGCTACCTACTGAGACCCTGAGCTAGATAAGCTAGTTCATCTTCATTATCAGCTTGGCTGGATTTAAAATCAAGGGTGGCACACATCTTGAGTATCTGAGTGTGACCCTGAGCTAGATAAGCTAGTTCATCTTCATTATCAGCTTGGCTGGATTTAAAATCAAGGGTGGCACACATCTTGAGTATCTGAGTGTGTTTCCAGGTAGGATTAATGAAGAAGGGGAGACCTACCAGGACCACTGTCTCATGTGCAGAAGACTAAGACTGAATAAAAAAGTAAAGAAGTGAGCTGAGCACCAGCATCCCCTCCCCCTTTCCTGAGTACCAGCATCCCCTCCCCATTTCCTGAGTACCAGCATCTCCCTCCCCATTTCCTGAGTACCAGCATCCCCTCCCCATTTCCTGAGTACCAGCATCTCCCTCCCCATTTCCTGAGTCAAACATCCCCTCCCCATTTCCTGAGTACCAGCATCCCCTCCCCATTTCCTGAGTCAAGCATCCCCTCCCCATTTCCTGAGTACCAGCATCCCCTCCCCATTTCCTGAGTACCAGCATCTCCCTCCCCATTTCCTGAGTACCAGCATCCCCTCCCCATTTCCTGAGTACCAGCATCCCCTCCCCATTTCCTGAGTACCAGCATCTCCCTCCCCATTTCCTGAGTCAAACATCCCCTCCCCATTTCCTGAGTACCAGCATCCCCTCCCCATTTCCTTAGCTATGGAAACGTGAGGAATCCGTGCCTATGAGCTTCCACTGAGAATGGACTGTATGTGTCTTACTTCTCTCATGTTGTTTGTCACAGCACTGAGGAGAAACAACCGTGTGTTATACCTGGGAAAGATACCCTGACAAGCACCTTAAGGAGGGAAGCGCTCGTGTTGTTTCACAGTTGAAGGCACAGCCCATCATAGTGGGGAAGTCGAGGCAGCAGAAGCTTAAAGCAGCTGGTCACATTGCGCCCAAGGTCTGTGCTCAGCGCTCAAGCGTGCCAGTTTTCTCTCTCAGTTTAAGATCCTATACCAGGGAACGGTGTTACCCACAAGTGGGTCCCTTTTTAGTGACCGATTCCCCACAGGCATCTCACCTGCTACGTGATTCTGGATCTCAGCAGGTCAACTATTGAGATTATATCACACATTCAATTTTTTGTCTTGAACAATAAATTAAAATGTAGAGGAGGAAAAAACCCCACGAGATCTCTGCAGCAAGATGTGCATGGAGGTGTAGGCCAGTAGCTGTGTGCAGACAGCGGCAGCATCTGTGGGATGATGGTGCCTGTTTGTTGAGGTATGACGTTTTCCTCATTCTGCTTCAGGAACGGACTCTTTCCTTGAATCCTTCTGTTTGTGGTCTTTAGAAAGAACTCTATAGGCTAGTCAGATTTTCTTTTTTAAAAAAAAGTTTCACCCAGTTTTAGTCCTTTACCATCCAATCGGCTTCAAAAGATAACTTAGAAATGATGTTTAATGGCTGGGACTGTGCCCATTGGTAGAGTGCTTGTCTGGCATACATGTGTCCTGGGTTTGATCCTCAGCAACATACAAACGATGTAGTAATGTATATATATCTGTTATTAATCCTAGCACTTGGGAATCAGATGGTGAAGGCTAGGGTGTCCTACGTGAGACCCTGTTTTTTTGTTTGTTTTAAGACAACAACAACAACAAAAGCCCATCTGTTCATCTAACGCTTCCTCAGGAACTGGCAGTTCCTTCACTGGGGAGGAGTGATGACTTGCCTGGGGCTGAGGTATCATGTATTTCAGGTCTCCTGGGCCTTCCTTCTTGTAGACAACCAAGCACCAATCATATTTCCTCTCCTTTCTTAGCTTTTCCTCAGCTTACTTTTCCATCATGATATGTCTGCCTGCAGATTTCTTCCCTCTTTTTTCGTGTTTCCTAAAGGTTCATACCTAACAATTCCCCTAATCCACTTAAGATCCCGTCAGTGAGATTGATTTATTTGTGACCTACATATCCTGCTCTCCTTTGTTGCCAGCAGCAGCTCGGAGACTGTTACATTAGGAATATTCATGGATTTATTTGTAGTGAAGAGAACTGTATAGTTTTCATTCTCGAACTCAGAAGGCTGAAAAGAATTTTCTTGAGTTGTATGAGATTAGGAGGATGAGTCTGGGGATCTCTTTAAGAAGAGGCAAGTCTCAGGTACAATGCTTCAGGCACCTTGAATAGAACCTTCAGGAAGTGACCTTATTCCACAGAAAAGCCTGACTTGCCCTTGAAGCCATCTTTACACTTGAGCACACATCAAATAACACTTGACTTCACACTGACATGATGAAAGTATGTTCCTATGGCATTATCAGCCGTCTGAGGTCTTGGAAGAAGGTGTAGTCCAGCTTCCAAAGTGGCGGAGAATGACCAACGAAGTTGTAAAAATGAAGCGCATTGAAATGGACCCGTGCTGCCCCCCAAGACATCGTGTGTAGGATTGTCCTTCCTGCCGATTTCCAGATGAAAAGTGATCATCTGCGTATTGACAGGGTTAGTCTACTTACTGCTCCCTGGACTTTGCGCATCAGGGCTGAGTCAACATGTTTCATTTGTGAGGAGCTGGTACAGTTGCTCATCAGTGATAGCTTGCAAAATGACTTTATTATTGAAACAAATCCTTCTAGGTTTCTGCTCTTCACATCATGTTCCTGTCCTCACCTTCCCCCTCCCTCTCTTCCTTCACATGAGGTGCTTTGTGACAGTGCCACTTATGCACGGCCGTGTCTGAGGAGACCACTGCTCTCATCAATTTCAATCATAATGGAAATGATTTTCTCTTGAGGGGTGACGGTTGCTGATTTATTTTACAGAAGAATTTTCGGATTTTAATATTTTTATTTCTTTGGTCCAACCATTGAATTAAAGATCTGCTCTTTTAGTATTTCTGGATGTAATGATTGTGTGACTGTAAAAATTTTAGGTCTTTACCATATGGGACTTACACACACACACACACACACACACACACACACACACACACACACACATCTTCTCCCCCCCCCCCCCCCCAAGACAGGGTTTCTCTGTATAGCCCTGGCTGTCCTAGAACTCAAATCTGTAGACTAGACTGACCTCGAACAGAGATTCAGCTGCCTCTGCCTCCAGAGTGCTGGGATCAAAGGCATGTGCCACCATGCCTGACAAGCATAATCCTTTAAACCCATTTAAAAAACAAATTACAGAAAAGATGGATTGCAATTTTTTAATATTTAACCATCTTAACAATAGTGCCTTGCTTATATTAAGGTCAAATATTACAATGGAAGTTTTAAATGAAACTTGCTAAAATGAAATTAGGATTTTGGATTTAATTTCTGGGAATAGGACTTTACAGTTTTCAAGAGTAATCTTGAAACCTTAGGTGTAGATAGGTAGGAAACAAATTACCATGTTCTACTGTTGGCCAGTAATAATGTCTTTAAAGAAGTTTTTATCTGTAAAATGGAGTCTTCAAAGCCAATAAGTTTTGTTCAGCTTTGTTTTGATGGGCTATGAGCGGCTAAAAAGGCGAAGTTGTCCTGGAGATAGAGAGAATTCGTGCACACTCCACTTAGGGTTTATTTAACCGGCAGCCATGCTGAGGAGAAATGATGATCCAGTGGAGAGATTTTCATATAAGCCATATGCCCTTGTCAGGTCCACCCTCAGAGCTGGGCACAGCCTTGGGCAGTTCCAGGATTTAAAAGCCTTAGTATTCTTCTTCAGGACGTTTGTACTTTAGACTGGAGATATTTTTAAGAATCATGGCTGAAAGGAGGCTGTCACTTCCTTCACGAAGTTGTTCACTGGACTTTCATAATCAGATTTCACCAAAAAGGGTTAGATTTTGTCTCTGAAATATAAAATAATCTTCTAATTTGTTGGTCATAATATGGTTTGTTTAATTATCCTGTTTTGAGAGTTCTGAAAGTTCAGACCACAAATGGATGGATGCATTGGAATCACGGTTGCATTTGCATGCTGAATCTTGAAGAGCGCCCTACAGCAGCTTATGCTGCTAAAAGGAACAGATGTTCAGGATTTCAGGGTTCACTGACCAGTGTTCTTTCTAAAGTTGAGCGTGTACATAAATTGTGGTTAGTTGGATTAAAATGAAGGCATGCTAATTGTAACTTGCTCTACCTAGTGGGCTGTCAGTGATGGGTGCTACTTTTGTTGTTACTGTTGAGTTCTAGCTAGAGTGTCATTTCTAGGGTGTCATTTCTAGGGTGCAGCGAACCGACTCTGAATTCTCCGCTTCTATATTTATAATTCTCTTAGACCAGAGTCAGCCACCATGAAGAGCCTGTTTGTGGGTGGAATCGGAGGGGCCTTGCTGACTTCTGTATGGGGGTTGTCTCAGTTATTGGTTGTGTTCTGTAAAGAGGAAGGTTGAACTTTGTGGCATGCGTCTGTTATATGGTCATCTGTAGTGACCAAGCCAATTTGGAATGTTTTATTACTAACTTTGAAATGTATTATTTTCTGTATGGAGGATGTTGATCTGAATAAATTACTTACCATATTTTACAGATTTCTAAGGGAGGGACCATCAGCTGGGACCATTGGTACTCAGCACAATACTTACTTTCATAAATAGGAGGAGGAGGCAGTAGCAGATAGCCACTTTAGAGGGCAGAGCTAAGAGCTGTTATGTAACTCAGGGTACATGATAACATCTGGCTGTAGGGCCAGGCCTGCTGGGAATTGGCGCTAGGGAGACTTCCAGTGAGGTGGTACTGTTTATTGAGTATGTAACTTAAAAGGCTTTGTAGGAATCAGCTGCTTCGAGTAGGAGAAGGAACTGGGAAGAGCCATGGGGAGGATTGGGAGGTGAATATGATGAAAATTCCTTATATGCATGCATGAAATTATCAAGGAATTAATAAAACATATATTAAGGGGGGGAAGAATTAATCTCCTTTTTAGCTCTCCACATAGAAGCAAGAAGCAGTTGGAAGCTGTCTCCCTAGGTAGCAGGGATGGCTGTCCCCTCCTCCATTCCAACTGAAGTCTGTTTCTTTTGTACAGGGCTATAGCTTAGATGTATTCATAACTTCAGAGCACCCGAAACATATGCATGTCTTTCTTCTATTTTGTCTGTAGATCCCTTAAAGGTGGCTCGTGTGGCTACTTGCCTTTTGTTGTAGAACCTAGGAGCTCTGTGGGATGATTAGTAAATATAAGATACAGTGCTTCTGGCTGGTGGAAATGCCCTGGCAATAGCCAGTCCAGAGATGCCCTTAAAAAATAAAAGGCTCCCATGCAACCTGGTTGGCTTTGATGTGGCCATGGGCAACCTTGAATTCCTGAGCCTCTTGTCCCCACTTCTCAACTGTTGGGTTATGCATGGTACTGATATGCCTAGTTTGTTTGGCCCTATGGATCAAAACAAGCCAGGGGCTTTGGAAATGCTGGCAAGCACTCTGCCAACTGAGCTGTATTCTGAGCCCAAGCCCAAAGATACCTTTTCCCTTTAACAGCCCTTGGCATCCCCCGACTCCAACCACATTATTTTGATTTTTCTTCCTTTTTTGCCAGTGTGGTTTTGGCTTTTTTTCTTATTTAGGTTTTTTGAGACAGGACCTCTGTCCCCTTCCCTCCCTCCCTCCCCATAGCCCTGGCTATCCTGGAACTACAGTGTAGATCAGGCTGGCCTCACAGAGATCCACCTGCCTCTGCCTCCTGCTGGGGTGAAAGCACCTCTGGCAAGTTTCTATTTCTTGAAAGGATTTTCTGTGAGGCTTTTGAAAGTCTGCTCATGTTAGTAGCAATTCACATTTGGAGAGGAAGAAGACTGAATTGGAGCCGGGTTTTAAAACTGCCCCTCATTACAAACAAACAAACAAACAAACAAACTGGAAGCTGCAGAAACATCTTCATTTGAAAACCAGAAAAGACATTTTTAGGCAAAATTCTCAATATTTTTTGAGTAATTTAATTTAAAATTTCAAGGTCATAGAAAGGTCATGGAAAGGTACATTTGTATTGTAATTTTCAGGAGATGACGAGAAATGTTATGTTCACGTTTTTGTAGTATCATAAAACTATAAGGCACCTCCTTACTGTTTTTATCAGTCACTTGTCCATGGATCAAAATCAGAAGCCTGTAAGTAGATTCTCTCCCTGTGTAAATTAAACCATAATGAGGTATTGAAAGTTAATGTAAACAGGAACAACTCCGATGCTGATTTTTTATTTGTTTTTGAACAAGCTATTGGTTTTTTGTTTTGTTTTTTTTTTGTATTAGGCCTTTATTTTGCTTTTTTTTTTTTTTAAAAAATCACGAACAATGAATTTTCTTTAAACAAGCAAAAAAAATATAGTGCCATCAAAACTAAGCTAGTAGTTTGAGTGAACTTTAGAATAATGTTAAATGAATTGTTTTTATATTGTTTATGGACACATTTACCTTATAGATTTTTTTTGGATATGCATCATATCCATGTTGGTAGATGTGAAAACACATATAAAATACATACATACATATTAACATTTTAGAGCTTACTTGTGAGTTTTTAAATAGCACACTCTAATTGATCTATACCTGGTGATATCTGGGCACCTTATATTTCCATAGCAAAACCTTGACAGTTACACCTCGTTTGCATATTGTCAGTTGAATCCAACACATGTTTCTTTCGTATTTGACTATTTATAGAGGAACAATTCTGCTAGTGTCTGTGGGAATCGTACTGGCGTGTACACCCTTTGGTGGAGCTCAGGTCCCAGCCACTTCTCAGAACCACAGGGTTTATAAGAGGAAGAAGCCTTAGAGGTCATTCTGAGTGTGTGAACATCAGCTCTTTGAATCCTACCCACTGTAACCTGTCTGTGGCTCACTTAATAGGAGGAGATAGCCTCTGTTCCTTGACAGTTTAAGGAAATTCTTTTCATGGAGAATGGTGGAGGTATCATCCCCCTCTAAATGCCTCCATGTGTGCACATGTATGCTAGGTTGTTAAAGAAAATATAACTGCGAGTAAACTTTCAATATCTTATTAAAATTGTAGCAAGGAGCTTGAGAAGCTTCCCTGGTTCCTGTCCTCCCACCCCTTAGTTGGGTGTAGCTCTTGTTCCCTTGGCCCTTAGAAAGAAAGGCTACTTAGTCCCTTAGCGTCATCACCTGACTCCAAGGTCAAATGCTCCCTATACACTAGCCAGGTGATAGTTCTCATCCTATGTCCTGGCAAAGGATATGCACCGACACTCTTTCCCCACCCCCTCTTAAATACTGACCTAGCTGATATGCCTCTGGATACAAGTGAAACCCTTTGCTGTTGCAAAACTGAATCTGCAATTGCCGGTTTATGATGTGTCTAACTTGATACCAAGATACGATTTAGGCACCAAGAGAATTTGAATTATTTAATACTGCTACATAATAAAATGGCTTATCAAATGTTCATGTGGGCACATACAGAGGCATGATTGTGCTCCTGCAATGCCCGATATAAATACTGAGGTTGTTTTGGAGAGCCAGCAATGGCATGCCAGAGGCATGGTCTGGGAAAGGCCTCGGAGTATGTTCTTACTGTGGGAGCTACTGACAAGTACAATTGAGATTCTAAGTACTGTGGTTGTTTTACTGCAGTTCTGACTTTGCCTGAAATAATTTTGGAGTCCTTTCCTTTTATAATCATTGAATTATCTGCCTTCAATGATACTGGTAGAAGAGTTTCTATAGACGTCATCTTAATCATTATACCTACTTTTAAAGATTAAAAACCAAAACAAAACAACGTAGTCCAAAAAGAATCAATGGAAAGAGGAGAATGGAGAATGGATATTGTGTGCCTGCTCCTTACCTCAAGTACTTCTCCAGTTCTTGTGGCCTCTGTACCCTTCTTTAATGTCACCCCGATTGTTTGATGTATGTCTTCTGTCATAACTCTCATATTCATAAATATTTCAGTGTGACAGAGAAACTCTGTCCTGAAAACAGAACGAAATTTCATTGTGAGTCCCTAACAGACACAGAATCCTGGTTTTAGCTGATAAGCAAAATCTTAATCATTTTTGGAGAATTTATAGAAACATAGGAACACTATAATTTAAGTGGCGGAGGGGCTAGTGTAGTGATCAAAAGGAAGAGAGAGAGAGATTAATATTTATTACATTGCACATGTGCACCTGCATGTGGGGGTCAGGAGCCAGCCTGTGGGAGCTCAGTCTCTCCTTCCACCACGTGGGACCAGGTGAGTGAACTCAAGTCGTCAAGCTTAGCATGAGCCATTACCACAGAGCACTCTCCCTGGGGAAGAGAGAGATCTTCAAAATGGAATAACTGGAGCCAAGGAATTCTCAACAGGCACTTGTACCAAATAATAAGACACATGGATAAAACCCTGGTTAAGGCCTGTATAGCACACAGTGGAAAAAAGAGGGGAGAGATGGGTACTTTGGATCAGCTAGTATGTGCCTGCATCATGGACAGGTTGGCTCGGGAGGAGAGCCCAGTGCATCTCATACGGTTTGAGACAGCAATTCTGTTTTAGACTCATTTTTGAGGAGGAGAATTAAAACTGTGCACACAACCTGTCAATCAAGATACAGCAATATTTCATGCAGCCATGCAGAATGGAGCTTAAGGCTTAACAGTTGAGAAAGGAGTAGTAAAGACAAGTGATCAGGAACCACTAGAAATTGAAGAGGAACATACACTTGAAAATGTTTAATGTGTAAAAAACGTAAACAGCTAACCCAGATATTACTATGAAACTCTAAAACGACTAAATATTACCATTAAGCTGTAGGTTTTTAACTTTAAGAAATAAAGTTTGGGGCTGGAGAAATGTTTGGGCTCAGCAGGTCAGGACACTTTTTTTTAGGTTTGATCCTTTGTAGCCACATGGCAGCTCACAACCTTCTGTAACCCCAGTTCAAGGCTTATGACTCCCTCTTCTGACCTCTGTAGGCACCAGCCACGTGTGCTGTGCACATACACACATGCAGGCAAAATACTCACACACGTAAAAACTTCTAAAAAATACTTCCTTATTTATTTTTTCCGTTATGTATGTATGAATACCATGTGCATGCCATGCCCACGGAGGCCAGAAGGGGGCATCCAGTCACCTGAGCTGGAGTTACAGGTGGTTGTGAGCTGCCACGTGAGGGATGGGAACCACACTCTAGTCCTCAAGAACAGCAGAGCCATCTCTCTAGCCTCTTAGGTGTTAGAATTTTGACAGATTTTCATTTGCTTTATCGGGGGGGGGGGGGGGGGATTGTTGCAGATCTGGTTTTTGAGAGCATCTGTGTGATATGTTATACGAACTGATCACTTACCATATGTCAAGCACTATTTAAGCCCTCTTCAATAGCCGTGAGGGATTTTATCATCCTTATTTGTGGATGAATAAATGGAGGCAGTCAGTCACAAAGCTGCAGTCACCCCTTGTGGGTCTGTTCATTGTTTTTGCTCATAACTTTATCTTCAGTAGCTGGAAAGTTACTATAATTTTTTTCCCCCTCTTTGTGCTTAAAAACACACAGTGAGTTTCGGTGTTAGCCAAGAGTATATTTGTATTTGGCTTTGTTTTTAAGTGGATATATTTCATCTTGTGAATATATCAATTTTTCACTTCCAGCTGGCCCTTTGTTTTGTTCTTTGTATACTGCAGCATGTCATCCTCCCTAAGGATAACAGTAAATTGAATACCCTAAAATCTTCTTTCTTATATGGCTCATTTAAGGCAGTTTCCAGGCATGTAATATCCTTTAAGCATATTTTCCTCTATCTCTCTCTCCTCGCTGCCCCTCCACTTTATCTCCTGGACAGTTATGTTTCTGCTTTATTACCATCTGTGTATATACAATTTGATGTCTCTACATAAAACCTGGGAACCACAAAATGAGAGGGAATGTGCAGTAGCTTCTGTCTAATAATGGCTTCATCTGCCTGGTGTGATTACCTCTAGTTTTAACCATTTTCCTGTAAACAACAGGCCCTTTTTTATTATTTAAGAATATCTTACATGCATATAACTAAAAAAAATATTATGTGTTTTGTTCACACATTTGCCTCCTCCGATCCTTCCCCACTTCATCTCATTTCTTCTTTTTCCCACTTTCATGTTCTCTGCTTTTCACCCACTGGTCTACTTAGTGTGCTTGGGTGTAGGACCATGCAATGGATGGAGCAGGAGGAGCTTCTCAGGGTTCGAATCCCTGAAGAAAGCTGATCTCCTCCCTCAGGGCCATCAGCCACCACCATCTCCTCAGGCAGGGAGGAGAACTTTGTGCCCTTACCCTGGCCATGCTGGGATTTGGGCTGGCTTGGTCTTGTGCATGCAGCCTGTCATAGTTAGGGTTTCTGCTGCTGTGAGGAGACACCCACGACCACTGTAACTCTTAGAAAGGAAGCCATTTCATTGATGTGGCAGCTCACAGTTTCAGAGGTTTAGTCCACTGTCATCATGGCGGGAGCATGGTGGTGTGCAGTGCAGGTGGACACAGGGCTGGAGAAGGATCTGCTACACGTTGATAAAGCAGGCAACAGGAAGTAGACTTGAGTGTCACATTCTGTGAAGCTTGAGCAAAAAAGACCTTAAAGCCCACCCCCACAGCAACACACTTCCTCCAACAAGGTCACACCCACTTCAACAAGGCCACACCTCCTAATAGTGCCTCTCCTTTAGGGGGCCGTTTTCTTCAGTATCAGCTGCAGCGAGTTCATGTGTACAAATCTGTTTTCCTGCAGATATCTACTCTCTCAAGGTCTTTCCACCCTCCTCACCTACAGGGATCCTGAGCCTTGGGAGGAGGGGGTATGACTTGGGTGTAACTGTTTAGAGCTGAGAAGCCCATAGTCTTGTATTCTCTGCCCTTGGCCCCGTTGTCAGTCTCCGGATTAATCAGTCACTCTGTAGCATCTCTGATGAGAGTTGAGAAATCGGCTAATATGTCTTATCAACCATTCCTCTGTACGGCTGAAAATACTGTCCATTGTGTATGCATCACCTGCTCTTGCTGCATTCTCCTATTGATGAACAATTATGTTGGTTTCATACCTTAGTCGTCGTGAGCATTCTGGGCAGAACTTGGTGCCATGCCTGTGAGGTAGGTGGCTCATCTTTCAGGTAAACATAATGTAGCTGGGTCACATAGTTGGTTGCTTTTTAACTTTTGAGGAAACTTGATGCCAGTTCCCATAGTGGCTGGACTACTTCACATCTCCACCAGCAGTGTTCAAGGGGCTCATTTTTTGAGACAGGGTCTCATTATCTAGCCTTTGTTGGCCTTGGCTCGTAGACCAACCTGCCTTTGCCTCCTGGGTGCCAGGATTAAAGGTATGTGCCCCTGAACCTAGCAAGGATTCCTTTTTGTGACCATTCCTAAAAATAAATTTGTATGTGCATTTCTGATTCTCTCTAGAGTTTTCTCTGGGAAATATCACTGGTCGAAGGATGATAGACTTTTTAAAGCCTTTTTTTTTTTTTTTTTTTTTTTTTTTTTTTTTTTTTTTTTTTTTAAGAAGTGGTGAGACATATTCTTATTTGAGTTTAGAGATGTTGATTTGGTGTAATAAATTTGGGAGAAGTAGGTCATCTAACTCTTGAGTGGATATTTGTGCTTTTCCGGTTTCTTTTATAGATATTAGACTTTGCTCAGCTTGTTGGAAACAATAAAGAGAAAAAAAAAGGGAGATTTATTAAGCTGTGGCCATTGCCTGCTTCATGACCTTGAGCTGCTTAGTTCTCTCCCTTGCTTTAATTTAAAAGTTGGATTAGCTAGAAGCTCTCTTATTGCTGAGATCACTCAGTCGGTAAAGTGTTTAACTTGCAAGTATTAGAACCTCAGTTTGAGCCCCAGAACATTCATGAAAAAGCTGGAGGTGGTGGCTCGTGGTCCCAGTGCTGGAGAGGCAGAGACAGGCTGGGGCTGAATGGATGAGCTCTAGTAATGTGGGAATGTCTCTATGAATGCTGTGAATATCAATCTTTAAACAAAAGAGCTGTTTTGGCCCTAGGCAAACACCATAGCCAGAGACAGCATAGGTAAGAGAAGCAGGGTGGAGTGAGAGACAGATGGAGCCAGACGCCCAAAGAAGAAACATGTAAGGAACATAGGTGAGCCATGGGCCACATGGCAGACAGATTAATGGAAATGGGTTGAGTTAAGATGAAGGAGTTAGCTAGCAATGTGCCTGAGCCATAGGCCAAACAACATGAAGCTAATAAACATGTCTGAGGGGCCTAAGCAGTGGTGGGTGGCTAAGGGGTCTAGGATGGCAGGTCGGTAGGTTCAAGAAACCTCACTGTAACACTCTAGGCCAGTGAGGACTGAATCAAGAGGTGGATAACATTTCTGAGTATGTTGCCTGAGGTTGTAACATACTCACACATATGTTGTCCTCTGATCATAGAAGCAAGAACATACATGTGCACATACACCTGAACTCACACAGATATTAAGAACTCATATTGAAAACTATTTGTATAAAAGCATATAAATTATGCTTCCGAAAATTTGTGTACATTTTTCTGTGATGTTTTATTGGACTACAGGGTCATAATTAGGTAAGTCATATTCCATTGTTTAATTTTTAAAACTATAGATATGATAAATGTACATATTAATTGAGAGCTTTAATGACTCCCCAAAATGTTTCATTTTAGATAGAAAGAGAACTCCCCCCTCCCCCCTTCCTCCTCCCCTCCCCCGCAGTCAACTGCGTGGTTCCTTTTTGTGATAAGTAAGAACCAAAAAAATTTGGCTAATTATTTGGTAGTTTTTGTCTGGCTACATTATTCGTCAGGAAAAGGCACCTGAGGACCTCAGTGGGCTGTATCAGCTCACAGGGAGGAAGAAGAGAGCCAAAACCTGCTAGTGGTCCTTTGACCCCCACCCAAGTGCCATAGGTGCATGCAAAATAAATACTATTTAAATAGTTTTTTTTTAAAGGATGTCTTTTGTTGAAATGTTTGTATTTCTCTTAAATGTGTCTCCTAGCATCTCTTTGGGTGAGTGGCTTCTTTGACATAACTGAAACCCCTTGAAGAATAATTAATGAAACCAGAAAGTTAGGCTCCCTGGGACACTAAAGAGGTTAGGATAAGGTTGTTCTGGGAAGGGCAAGATTTACATTATTATCTGACAGTCTAGGAGTTCATGAGCAGTGTGGATGGAATAGAAGAACTAGTCCATTGAAATTTGAAGGCTGCTACTCTGTAGAATGAACTGCATAATATGGGAAACTACTGTATATGGTGGTTATAAAAAGTAGCTATACAGAGGGTCTTTAGTATTGCTGGGTGTGTGCACATGTGTGCTCCTGGGCGTGAGTGTGCACAGAGGGGGATGTCAGGTTCCTCCCTCTATGACTCTCCACTTTATTTCCGGAGATAAAGTCTTTTCATTGAACCCAAAACTCACCATTTCAGCTGGACTGACTGGGACCATCTGTCTCCACTCCACAAATGCCAGGGTTATGGGCATGCCAGGGTGTTCTGTGGGGCCGGGGATGTGAACTCATATCCTCTTTCTTGTACAGAAAGAGCTCTTACCCACAAAGCCATATCTCTATTCCCTAAAAAATAAAATTTTACCTTACAGTTAATGGTTGTATCATAAACATTCTCAACTCCATAAAATTAGGCTATTGTGTTTTTAAATTATTTTCACTTATGCGTTTTTATTATTTTCATTTGTCTATATGTGTGTGTTTTCTATGAGGCTTTACACACATAAGTGCAGTGCCCAAGGAGATCAGAGGTGTTAGATCCTGGAGCTGTAGTTACAGGTGGTCGAGAGCCGTAGTAGGATGTGGGTGCTAGAGCCCAAACCTGGCTCCCTGTATTTGTCTCATATGCACCGATGAAGCTCTTGTTTAGAAGACATGATGCTCATTAGAACAGAAGTGATACACAGAAGTCCTCAACCTACGAGTCACCACCCCTTGGTGTTGAAAGACCCTTTCAACACCATCCCCACCAACCCTCCACACCAATAAATGTAAGCAATAAGTGTTGCATATCAGATATTTACATGGTGATTTATAACAGCAGCAAAAGTACAGTTATGAAGTAGCAATGAGAATAATTTTATGGTTGGGGGATCACCACAACATGAGCTGTATTAAAGGGTCACAGGGTTAGGAAGGTTGAGAAGCTCTGGCCGGGGGTGGGGAAGGGGTGACTTTACCACCTCTCATTCTCCACAGATGGTTCAGGTCTGTAAACATTTAGCAAATGTGTGGTTTCTGTCCGTTTATGTGGAGCACACTTAGAGCCATAGATTTTTAGAAGCTGAAGGTAGAAGGACGTTATGAGTTGGAGACACGTTCTACATTGATATCTACTTGGATTTGTCTGCATTTACTCCCAAGGTTTTCTCCTGGTTTTTAAGTCTAGGTGGGAGATCAATATTTTTATTTATATTTTTGATCTCATGCCATTTTTTCCTGTGCCAACATAGAAATATAATAGGAAAATTGTATCAAAAATATATATTCATCTACCAGTCGTTAAGAAAACGTGTATACTGGTGTGTTTTCATTTGGTTAAATAATGGAACTTTTCTAGAAAACTCCCTAACATTGTGAATGGAAAATCTGCTGATTGCTTTTCTTAGACCAAGTACTATGCCACCAATGTTCTGTCTAAAAATGCAAAATCAACAAAATGACAAATTTACCTGCTGAGAACGTTGCTTTGTCAGCAGGGGATTTAGAGGATTTTTTTTTTTTTTTTTTTTTTTTTGGTGGTGCTGCCTGGTTATGCTTGCTCAGGTCATTATATAACATCTTTAGCAGACCATGTGATACAATCTGAGATTATTATATTCATTATAATTTGTTTTTACATTCTTTCAAATTACAATTTTGGAGCCAGCAAGATAGCTCACTGGGTACAGACACTTACTGCCAGACTGACAACATGCATTGGATCTCTAGGACCCACATGGTAGAAGTAAAGAGTCTATTTTGCAAGCTGTTTCTGTCTCTACCATCCTCCCACCAACCCTCCATGCCAATAAATGTAACCAATAAATGTAACTTTGATGGGACGGGATAAAGGAATTCAGAAGTTTAAATATAAACTCAGTTTTAGAAAGTTACAAAACCTGGGGCTGGAGAGATGGCTGGCTCAGTGGTTAAGAGCACTGGCTGCTCTTCCAGAGGACCCAAGTTCGATTCCCAGTACCCACATGACATTAACTCCAGTTCTAGGGGACTGGACACCCTCAAACAGACATGCATACAGGCAAAACATTAATGCTCATAAAAATATGTAAATTTTCAAAGGTCATAAGAACCGTAGCATTTCTAACTAATGTGACCAAAAGTGACTAGAAGTTTTAATTGTAATACAATCATTAATAGTTTTATAGAAGCATTATTTTTCTCTGGCAATTAAATGGGTGGTAAAGCTGATATAAAGTTTTCAGGGTCACAATTTCTTAGCAGGCCCACTCCCAGGATGTGCTTATTGTCCACTTAATTATTCACTTCATTATCTGTGAGAGGTACTTTATATAGTCATCCGATTAAACAGACCATTGCTGTCATGTTTTCCATGACTGGTTTGGACTGGTAAGAGCTGTGATGATTGGAAGTGAGTGCGATTGCGTCCCTCAGAGGCTGTGGGAGCACTTATATAACCTTGAAAAGAGGCTTGTTTTTATTTTTAACTATGGGCACGTGTGTCTGTCATGTGGGTGCAGCGTCTGTGGAGGCCAGAAGAAGGCAACAAAGTCCTTAGAACTGGATTTACAACTGCCAGTGCTGGGACTTGAACCCAGGTCCTTGGAAGAGTAGCAGTAAGTGCTGTCAACCCCCCAGTCATCCCTTCCACCCCCTCCCTTTGTTTTGTTTCTTTAATTTTCATGAGCCCTTGCAGGACTCTGGGATAATTTTCATGGTAGGCCTGATCTGATGTCATTTCCATCTTTGGTTGGAGCGTGATGTAGTTCTGGGTCACCACATGTTTGCTATTCAAGAACAGTATAAAATACATTTGAAGTTAAATTTAGATATTCAAGTCAGAGTCATTTACCCTAATCTTTTTTTTTTTTTCTCCGTAAATAAACCTGGTGGGACAACCCTTTACCTATCATTGTATAGGAATGCGAGTGTTTTCTACAATATTTCTTTAAAGATTTATTCGTGTTATTTTATATGTATGAATGTTTTGCTCACATGTATGTTTCTGCATCATGTGTGTGCCTGGAGCCTCTGGAGGTCAAAAGAGGGCATGGGATCTCTAAGAACTGGAGTTGTGGGTGGTTGTGAGTCTCCTTGGGGTACTGGGAACTGAACCCTGGTCTTCCAGCTTGTATCCTTAGCAACCTTTACCTAAAAACTCAGTGAGCAGGGACTCTAAATCCTTCATGAAGGAGTTTTTTTCATCACCAACAATCAAGTTGTCCCTTACCACTGAACCCAAATCTACCTTGTGCTGAAGAACCTCCTGTTTCTCTCTCCACATCTTGACATATTCCAAGCACACAAATACTGAGGGTATGCTAACGAACAGCCACTGAGGGTATGCTAACGAACAGCCGCCAACCTCATTCTCTGTTCATCTTTTGCTCTCATTACCTTAGCTTATCATTTCCTACATGAATGTATATCATGGAGACATACCTCAAACGCCTTCCTAAAAGGAAGGCAATTAAGTCTCCGGCATTTGTGCTATAATTGTTTCAAAATTTTCTTGGAAAAGCAAAGGAGATTTAGACTGATGTCAGGAGGTTTACTCTAGTCCCTGGATTTAATTAAGTGCAGCACGCCTGGCCTGAAGGACCTCATTTGGGCCACTGTTGTCTTTATTGCTGTCATCCCAGTGGTCCCTCCCACCACAAGGGAAAGCCTTCGGTCCCTTGACTCTGTCAAATACCAATTGGCCCCCTTATTTGACCTTTTAAAATTAAAAAAACAAACAAACAAAAAAAAAACAAACCAGAGTACCGGTCTCATGTACAGCTGGAACATGGACAGTTAACATAGTCTTTCTGACCTTCACTGTCTCACACGACAAGATGTTCCTCACATTAGTGAGTCTCTCATGAAGCAGTATGGAGGGAGACAAGAAGAAGAGCTGATTGACATGCAGAGAAGCTGGCATCCCTTCCTCCAACGCAATAAAACAAGGTGTGGATACAGATATCTCCCCAAACCTGAGTCCCAATCAAAATGTAAACACCAAGGAAAGCCAGACATATTAACCAAATGCTTTCCTGGGCAATCACACATTTTATCTGTTCAAAAGTGAGAAGTTGAGGGTGGAAAGGTTGTATGTCTGCTGAAGGTGCTGGAGACTTCAGGGGACCAGCCAGGAGTGAGGCTGTGGAGAACCCCGTTCTTATGGTACCATAGTCCTAGATGGAGTTACAGCATTCTTTTGCTAAGTTGGTTCATTTCTCCTCCTTACCCAATTTTTATTTATTATTTGTGACTGTGTCTGTGATGAGAATGTATGCCATGTTACACATGTGGAGGTCATAGGACAACTTTGTGGATTGGTTCTCCCCGTGAACCCCAGAGATCAAGCTCAGGCCATCAGGCTCTCAGGGCGAGCACTTTCCCACTCAGCCATCTTGCTGGACCTGCAGCTGTGTTTCCCCTAATAGGCATCAATTTTGTGAGTTGTCATGCAAGAGAAGACAAGACCTTATTGAAATCTCATGAAATATTATGCAGTGTGTGACTGTACCAATATGATAGAGTTCGTGCTATGGCTTTAGTGTACTTTGAGGGAGAAAAGATGTCATGCTCCAAAGACAAGGAAAATATTAAGACTATGGCAGAAATGTGGGATTTTTATCTTTTTTTGCATCCCCCCCCCTTTTGTTGAAGGTGGGGAGGTCTTTCTAGCCCTGACTGTACTGGAACTCAACAGACATCCACCTGCACCTCCCAAGTTCTGGAATTAATGATGTGCACCACCATGCCCAGCCTGGGTATAACACACACACACACACACACACACACACACACACACACACACACACACACACACACCCCACACACCCATCCTGGGCATCACACACACACACACACACACACACACACACACACACACACACACACATCTGGACACACACACACTCATCCAGAAATGATTGATGATGGAAAATAAAACATTCCAGCCAGTCTCAGTGTAGTGGGATTATGTTGTTATGTTGTAAATAATTGTCCCGCCTGCTGGATTAATAAAAAGGCTGATTGGCTAAAGGCAGACAGGAAGTATGGGCGGGGCTATCTGGGAACAGGAAGAACAGAGCAGAAATGCTACAGAGATGCTATGAAGATGCCAGAGAAGCTAGAAGATGCAGAGGACAATTATGCTGCTCTGAGAAAAGGTTCGGAGCTGCTGTTTTCTGTATTATGTTTATTGCCTGGAGTTTCCGGCCGAATCTCGAGGTTTGGACCTGCGGACCTACAGACTTGCAGACCTGAATGCTGACTGACCTGAGGCCCAGGCATATAACTTGCTAACTCTTCACCCTTAAACTAACCCATGGTTCTTATCCTGTTCAGCCATGCGGCTCGGTACCCTTTCTCAGAGCAGCATTGTTGTCCTCTGCATCTTTTAGCTTCTCTGGCTTCTCTGGCATCTCTATGGCATTTCTTCTCTCTTCCTGTTCCCAGAGTTTTTTTAGTCTGGTAGCCTCACCCACACTTACTGTCTGCCTTCGGCCAATCAGCATTTTTATTAAACCAGTAGGCGGGACAATTATTTGCAATGTAGCAACACAATCCCACTACATCTCAATGATTTCGATCATGAAAAAATGTGATGTGATATATATATGACATTTGCTCTGGTTTTGTTGACCGTGATTCTTAGTAAATGGAATTCTATATTTTTATAACTTACCTAAAGGAATTTCAAATTAAGAGTTTTAAGTTCAAAGATAGCAAGTCAGAGTTAATGCTTTTTTCCTGTTCAGTTAAATATTATTTTCACCAATAAGAAAAAATAGGTATGGTTTAACATGAGGCTGATTTGAATTTCAGAGACCTGGCCCATATAACTGTCGAAATGTCTAGACCCTCAATGATAGTAAAACACTGAGTAGTACATGACTCCACCTGAGCCCTTATAAGCTGTGAAAAGCCAGCTTCCTGTGTCACTGGCTCCATTTTTAGCAACTTTTAGAGAACCGCAGATATGCACAGTAGTTCATTGTCCAAAGATCTTGCCAGTTATTATAATAAGATTTTGAAAATACACATCCTAACCTAGATCCATTATGTATGATGCCTAGTTGGGTACATGGGCTATTTGGCAATGTTGTATTTTAGTGAGTACAATGACAGTGTGTTAGACACATTACTGATTAAGATGCTGGTGTCTGTCCGAGGTCAGCAATTGGCTTATGAATTTATTACTAAGGAAGAAGGGAGAAAGAGTAGATGGAAGAAAACCTGAGTGATACACTTGCCACCTGTCTGGATCCTGTTCAACAATTAGAACAGGTGGTTTAAAAAAGACGCGTGGAAATTTGAGGAATGTTTGTTAGCTGATATTAGTATATTGTAGGTACTCTAATGGGCTGCCTCTGTTTTAGAGCAGGGTATATTGAGTTATCAACATATTAAATGCTTAGATATTTTGCTTCAGAATAATCTGGAAGGTAGGTGGGACATGAAGCTGTGAATGAGATGATATTCTGTGAGCTAATTTTTGCATTTGGAAATAGCGGAGTCAGATCTTTATTCTTAGTAGTTTTACATGGGTTGGACAGTTTTTCCATAGTTTAAGAAAGCAAGTAATGTGTCATATTGGAGGAGATAGTATCACTGAGTAGATGATTGTTACAAGCGGGTGGATATGAATTAACACAAAAATATTTTTGTTATAACCATCTCTTGACAGGCAAATGTGTTTTCTTTTTTTCTTCAGAGACGAAGCCGTTTATTTGAATCTGGGCAGTTAACCTCTAAATGCTTAATTTTCCAAACTGCTTGCGAGTCATGAAGGATTAGATGCTCCATGTCACCACCAAGAACTTAGACTGGATTGGCACCAGGGTAAGATCACAGTAAATACTACAAGTTTTGAGTGACTAAGGCAAACGAGTTTTAAATGCTGCTTTTTAGCTCCCAGATTTGTTTACAGTTTCTATGTTAACTCATGTTTCCATCACATTAGTGATACACCTGACATGCTTAATTGGGAAGAGGTTTTGGCTCATGGTTTTAGAGGTTCTGGTCTGTGAATTGCTCTTTCATCATTTTAGACCTATGTCTAGGAAGCAAAGTAGCGGGTTGGGCATGCAGGATCCCAGAGTTCCCTTCAAGAACAGCTCCTCAATGATATGAATTTTTACCTTTCAACCACCAAATTAGGGACAAACTCTAGACATGTGGGCCAGTGGGAGACTTAGACAGCTTTAAATTTATTTTATTTGTTTTTAATTATGTGAATAAGCATTTTGCCTGTATGCATGTCTGTACTGTGTGTGTGCCTGGTGCTCATGGAGGCCAGAAGAGGGCATCAGATTTCCTAGAACTGCAGTTAGGGGTGGCTATAAGCTGCCAAGTGGTTGCTTGGGAGTCAAACTCAGGCCCTCTGAAAGAGCAGCCATTGCTGTTGACCACTGAGCCATCCTTCCGTCCCCTATTGGGACACATTTAAGATACAAACGACACATTCAAGGTTATGAGAATTAGTCAAAATGCTTAGAAATATCGTGACCCTTCTTTTCAGACTGAGACAGACAGTGAAAATAGCTAATGCTGTCCCTTCTGCTCTGTGTCTTTGTCAGGGCAGGTTTTCAGGTAGCTGGGATAGCGTCCAGGCTGTTAGGGATCAACACAGGGAGTACAATGGTGCAGGCTCAGAAAAGCTTTGTTTCACCCTGCAGGAAGAACTGATTTCTCTTCTTAAATAAGAAACTCGTTGGAGGCAGAGGCAGATCTCAGAGTCCTTGCACCTTGCACAAACCCTCCTAGAAACCACTCGGCAAACACCAGAAGGGACGAAGGAAACCTGGAGGTCTCTTCTGTGGCACCCAGTGCCTGTCCTTCTGCACCTCAGCCCCTTCCTTTCTGAGATGTGAAAGTGAGTGTGAAGTTCCCAGTGACCCAGCGGGTGGTCCTGTGTGTCCTGAGCAAACACTAGGGCAACTTCCTGTCTGGCGTTAGCATGGTTCCACACCACTGTGTTGCAGAGTTCCTTTAGATAAGAACCCGCAAAGGGGCCCAAAAGCAAACAGCAGACGTACCATGCAATGAACGCAGAGGAAAAGAGCATCTGAGGGCGCTGAGAAATGTTAGTGTAGGAAGCCTAATGGTTTAGGCTTGACATTTTTATAGGCTTGACTGCCTATAGTCATGACAGTTTTTTTCTTCTTCCTTATTTGTGGTGATTGAGTGAATGAGATATTACTTTCGTTCCTTTTAGACTCAGAGGAAGCTTGGAGAGGGGATGTGCTTCTCAGAAATGTTTTATAAAAGTTTTTTTTTTTTTTTTTTTTTTAAGTAGATACAGAACTGCTTTGGGGAAAGAAATACAGGTCTTCTGTTTTTCACCTGGACAGAAATCGCCCACCCCAGCTTGGCCTTGAATTCATTGTATTCTTTGAGACTTAGTGCTAAAGCTTAACCATGAGGAACTCTTAAACGGTGGAGCCATTGACCCTGTAAGCCCTGTGGTCAAAGAGTATGGACAAGGACTCAAATCAGACATCAGTTTGCTTTTCTTTGTCAGCCATTTCCCCTGATTTCTGCTGGGACAGCTTTGCGCCATCTTTAGAAACGTTACTATCATATTTATTTTCATGTCGAGTCCAGGGAGAAAGCGACTGTGCATGTATGTGTGTGTTGCACTGAGCAAATCCGATTTTTGAAGCCATTCCAACATGTGTCCTTGAAGTTACAAACACAGTTCCCCAGGCCGCTTCCACCTCCTGTGTTCTGCCTGTTTGTTGATGACTCTCTCCCTCACTTGGTTCTTCACAGGAAGGCAGGCAAAGGCAGGGAGAGAGTAGGTGGTTCTGACTTGGGCTTTATAGCTTTTCTCTTCTGTGTATGTCTAGGTAGCATTAACGTGGTGGGATTATCGCCGTGTACTTTTGTTACCCCATGAAATAGAATGTGCAGCTATTTTGGAAGCAAGTGCTATGATGCTCATGACTACCTTTATTAAATTTTAATATAATTTCTGCTTTTTTTTTTTAACATGATGCTTTAGATGGATCTGGTTGGTCAATTATCTTTAGATGATCAGTTCTCAGGTTTCTCCTCCTGCGAAGTATGATCGATTGTATAGGGGATTTGTGTATGAGTGGCTGTGTGTATTCAATAGTCTAAAGTTCTCACTGGCTCAGCCTCGTGTTCTGTGTAAGTTGTGTGATCTGGTAGGGAATTTTCAAAAATGATAACAATTATCTGTTGAGCCCAAGCTACTGTCTCGCACTCAAGAGCTTAAGTTTATTTGAAAGAAAGGGTACATCCGAGAGCAAAGTAAATTTATTTTTACATTATCACAGCGAAAGCTGTCAGTCTAAATGTTACACCTGACAGACGCTAAGCATTTTATGGCATGAACTAACACCCACCGGAGAAGGGCATGCATATATGGCCTGCTGTTTTACAGACTGCAAGTGTTTGACCTCTTATCAGCACAAACAGTAATGGCCTTAAAAATCAGCTTCCAAACAGCTGCTGCTGGGTGACCTGCTGGGCTTTAACACCGCCTAAGCTCACATGACGCCTCCCTCCTTGCTCTTTGCCTCAGATAGGATATAGCCCTTAACTGTAGTCATCAAGGAAGTTGGTCCTTGTACCTTTTTTTCCCTTGTGCTTCTGGGTCTAGTCATGTAGAAGTAAGTACCTTAAGATGGATTTTTTAAAGAGAGTCGTGCCTCCTGCCTTTTCGGGAGACTTGGTTTTGGATGCCAGGGATAAGATCGAAGAAAACTCCCTCAGACTTCTTAAGGTGCGGAGACTGAGTTCAAATGCCTCTGAGAGCTCAGTGTGTAAGCCAGGCGGGAATGCGTTGTGTGGTACTCTCCGTGATGACAGCTGTCAGCATCAACAGACAGGTAAAATAAAAAGGCATTGCCTTCAGTTCTTCTAAGACGTACTCCAAGAAAGTAAATTATGTTTCCAAGTAAGATTTAAGTATTAAAAATGTCTAATAAAGTAACTGTGTTTAGCCTAAGTCTTTGAATATTAAAAATTATGTTTTGACTTAGGGGAAACAAATGATGTAAAATAGTATCATGTCATTAGGTTTGATAATTTGGATGGTCTTAGGAAAATATTCTGAGGACGTATTATTAAAACTGTTGATCTGTGTTTATTAAAAACCCCTGGGAAACAAAGACGATACCAACCGAGTCTGATCTGCCCACTAGAAAAGTGACTTTTTAAAAAAAACAAAAAACAAAAAAACCCCGCCTTCTTGTTTTATTGTAACGATAACAAGTATTTGGGTGGGCTGAACCTCAGTTGTAGAGAATGTAGCATGTGGAAGGCCCCGTGTGGGATGTTTGTCCCTAAGAAAGCAAATGAGCCTCAGAGAACACAAGGGTTACAGCACATCATACTCTTTTTGCTACAAAAATTAATTTTGTTCCGGACAGCTGGCAAATGGGAAAATGCCCTGTTTGAAATTTCTGATTGAGGCTTTTCTGCATCTTGATGGACATGTTTAAAGGGCAGCTTTCTGAGGCCCTGGTACCTGCTCTGCTGGACTGCCACACAGGCATCTCTCTGTCTCCTTTGAAATGTGTCAGAGCGAACGGATGTGGGCTAGGCTCAGTTCATCTTTTAAGTATGAACATGAATAAAATTTAGTCAACTCCAGCTTTGAGTCACTAAGATATTATATAACTATTCATTTTTTATGTCAGTTCATGTCTTCCGGAGAGTGCTTTTTAGTGTAAATATCCATGTACTTTTAAAATTTGTGTAGACATTGTAATGTTACCTATGAGAGAGTTTCTGGTGTAAATCTCAGGCAGGGCTGGCAGCCTCTGTTACTTTGTATTCTTCCCGGCATCATTTCATGTCAGTTTGAGAAAAGTACGGTTGTCCTTATGAGAAACCATAACTTCTGCTTTAAATATACCAATTATGTAAAAGAATGGAGAGTTATTTCTGTTGTTGTTGTTGTTTTAAATAAAGTACGTGTGGAGGTGCACAAGCCTGGAATCTCAGGCACACAGAGGTGGAAGCCAAAGAGAAGGTCGAGACTTGAAGTGTATCCTAGACCTCTGCCAGCGTAAGGTCCACCATGGCTGCACCAGGTCCTGTCTCCAAACAGACAAGAGAAGTAGATCAAAGAAGTCGTCCTCTTTGGTGGCTGGCTTTTGGGTAGCAGCTCTCTAACAACACAGCCTTTGAAAACCTTGGTTGCTGTCAAGGACTTGCTGGTCTCAGGGGTTAGCTGTTTCGATGTTTTTCACACTTCTAAGGGATGGGGAAAGTACTGAGTGCTACCTTTTAAACTGAATTCAAACCCTTCATTCAGCACACTCCCATGTTCAAACCAAGCTTTTGTATTCAGTTGCAAAAAGTGCTCCAAATTCACTTCTTTCACTTTCAATCTGGAAACCCTTAAGTCTTTCCTAATTGCGGGCCACACCTGACTTGATAGCAGTTGTTATGAACTGTAATGTGCCACACCTGTTTTTATGGTCCCTTTTATTTCTGAACTTGATCTGTGCTTGTTTCTTCAAGTGGTCACACTCTTTCTAGTGCTGAGAATAATGTTATAAAGTAGACTTAACAGATTTTTGCAATTGGTGTTGAAGAAGGACTCTGGCCATTAAGGTTGTCTTTCTAAATTTTATTTTCTATGTGAGCACACAGGCAGAGTCAGAGGACATTTTGGAGAATGTGTTTGCTCCGTTCACCTTTATGTGGGTTCCAGGGATGGACCTCAATTGTCAAGCTTGTGTAGTTAAGTGCCTTCACCTGCTGAGTCATTTCTCCAGACCAAGGCTCTTTTGTTTTGCTTTGTTTTTTAAAGTAAGTTTGTGTGTGTTTGAGAGAGAGAGAGAGTGTGTGTGTATGTATATGTGTGTGAGTGTAAATGTGGGTGTGTGTGTGTTAGGGTCTTTGCACAACAGCCTGCATGTGGAGATCAGAAAATGAATTTGGGAATTGGCCCTCATGTTCTCCTGTGGCATCCATGATTCTAAGGGACCTGGAATTCTAATGCAGATCATCAGGTTAGCTTGGGAAGTGATTTTTGCCCCTGGAACCACAGTGTGGACACCTCCCCTTAGCCCCAACCCACCCCAACCTTTTAGATAATAGTGCGGCCTAGAGAGCTGGCTCACCAGCTAGGAGCACTTGCTCCTCTGCAGGATGAACATGCTGTTCAGTCCTCAGCACCCATGTGTCAGCTCACAACTGCCAGTAACTTCAGTTCCAGGGGACCTGACACCCCTCTGGTCTCTGTGGGCACCAGGCCCCATGACATACATACATAAATTCAGGCACCACATATACATGCAAAATAAATAATGCTTTAAAAACACGGTACTTCCCTCACCTTCCTTCCTTACCCTTCTGTGGTATTAATCAAATTTTCTGTTATGATAGAACACCTGAGAAAAAGCAGCTTAGAGAAGAAAAGATTTCTTTATTAAAGGTGTGGTCACCACTCCCTGACCTTCATGGCTTGGCTCTGTGGTTGCTTCTCTTCTGATATTCCAGAGTAATTGCATTAAATATATATTACCACAGGCTCCTGGTTTCTTTCTACCCCGGCAGAGGTGAGCCGCTCCCATCATGGTATCCAGGAAGCAGAGAGGGAATGCCTGTCTCTATGGAGCTCTCCATTCTTTTTATCTTTTATTCTCCTGGGCTCTCAGGCTGTAGGGTGGTGCTACCCACAGGCAGGAACACCTCCTGCTCTCAGTTAACTCACTCTGGAGAAGCCACTGATCTTGCTTTCCATCCAGCCAAGTTAGCCATTCTGACTAACCTCCACAAGGACTCGATTCACTGATTAGGAATTTGCATGACGTGTACCCTCTTACCAGAGGAGGCTGGAACAGAACACACTGAAGGAGCCTATAAAAATCTGATACCTGCCCCTACTCCCCTTTTTTTGAGACAGTGTCTTAATATGTTGCATTGACTGCCCTGGAACCCACTCTGTAGACCAGGCTGACTTTGAACTCAGAGAGATCTGCCTGCCTTATGAAGCACCGAGGCTGAAGGTGTGTGTCCTTACACCAGCTGGTTCAAATTTCTGAGGGTTCAAGTAGTAAGTGTTCTTTGTGGAATTACTCACGCCTAGCTTGTCTCATCATAAGTAAAATTTAGCTTTAGGAAATGACTTGCCTTGTTGATTAGTGTAAAGAGATTTGGCTTTAAAATATCAGGTCTTTAAATTTTAATTAACTGGTGAAAGACGTTTTATTGTAATTTTTATTAGAAAACATGCAAATTGTACCAAGGCAGTTTTGTTGGTTGGTTGGTTGGTTGGTTTTTTGAGACAGGGTTTCTTTGTATAGCCCTGGAATTCATTCTGTAGACCAGGGTGGTCTTAACTTCACAGGGATTTTTCCTGCCTCTGCCTCCAAGTGATGGGATTAAAAGCGTGAGCCAACCATCACCATTTAGCAGGTTTATTTATTTTTAAAAGTTATGTGTGTGTCTTCGTCTGTGTGGCCAGGGGTGTCAGATACCTGTAACTGGAGTTACAGGTGGTGTAAGCTACTGGACATGGGTGCTGGGAACTGAAGTCAGACTTTTGTAAGGGAAATATCTACTCTTAGCAACTGAGCCAAGTTCCAGCCTCAGATCCTCCCCCCCTTTTAAAGTTGGTAAACAAAGTTTAAAAAATAAAAAAGTAATAATCAAAAGATTTCTGTTATTAGACTAATAGTATAAAATGAAACAAACCACAGACATGTAACACAACAAGATCTCACCCACCCAGCAGGTTATTGTTGCCATTTTGCTCATTCATTCATTCATTCATTCATTCATTCATTCATTCATTCATAGACAGTGTCTCATGTAGTCTAGGCTGGCCCCCGACCTACTGTTATAGCTAAGGATATCTTTAATTCTTAATCTTGGTATCTCCACCTCCCAAGAGGCATTCCAGAATTACATGTGTGCTTTTATAGTAGTGCACAGTAGTATAGTTTAAAAGTATATGTTAATGACTGTCCTTAAACTCACATTTCATCATGTTGACCACACCTAAAGAAGCTATTTAAAAAACTGGCCCAGAGTTGCTTCCCTGGTCCCCTTTCCTCCTACAGGCATCAGATAAATGCATCTTTCAATCCTCACCTGAGAGACTTCTATTTGTAGTAGATGGTTTAATACAGGCCCACAACTGGCCAAAGTACAGAGCACAGGAGTCTATAGAATGCTCAGCACTAAAGGAAATATCTATTACCTTCTGCACCTGCCCCAGGCTAAGGGCTCACTGTGGAAGAGGGCACGCAAAGAGCAAGAAGGCACAAACATTTGGGCACGGCAGGGCAGCTGTTTGTATGAATTTATGGCAGTGTGCACAAGGAGACCGAATCTCAGCAAGGAGAAGTATAGATGGATTTTTCTTTGGGCTGCCAGCTCACAAAAAATGAGAATTATTAATTATGCAAGCTCAGCTGAAGGCTTATGCTTTTTTCTAAGTATAAGTAGCTTCACAACTTAACCCATTTGTTCTTTTTTTAAAAAAATTAATCTATGTTCTACCACATGGCTTTTGCCTCTATTCTATTTTGTGTATCTGACTATTCAGCATCTAGCTGGCTTCTCTTTTCTTCTTTCCAGCATCTCTTCTACCCTGAAAATCCTGCCTGGCTATTGGCCATTTGACTTTTTATTAAGCAATCAGAGTGACACATACGCACAGTGTCCAAAACGTTTCTTTTTCCCAAAACAGGAGAGTTAGGCACACACCCCTATTTGTTGTGTTATATGTATGAGTGAGCCTGGAACCAAGGCATCCTTGATTTCACAGTCTGCCCTGTGTTGGTTGGCCTGTCAAGCTCAAAAATTTCTGAGACTCTGGTACCATGCTCCAGCAAGTTCTTGATTGCATTTTACATAATAGTAGAAACAAAAATTAAAGTTCACTGACACAAAGACCCATGTGGACAATCCCCAAGTGCAGCAGTGTATCCAGAAGCTATGGAATATCAACTGGAACTGTTTGTCTAGGAGGTGTTGCGAGTTTATATTTTATTTATTATTTTAAGGTAAATGTTACACTGGACTGGCTGGCTGGCATGCACTATGTGGTTCTGCTTTGCTTTGCCTTTCTTCCAGCAATCCTCCTGCCTCAATCTCCTTAGTGCTGGGATTAAAGTTGTGAGCCACCATCCTCTGCCAGTTTTACTCATTTAACGAAAGGAAAAATTAAGCATATGCGGAATTCTATGTAAATGATGGGGAGAGATGGGTGTACTTATTCTCCTAGAGAGAACCTTATATGTAATTCCATTTTTCTTCTAACAGTCTTTATCATGGGAGGCAGAGACAGGTGTGTGAGTTTGAAGCCAGTCTTGTCTATATAGTATGTTCCAGGATAGCCAGGGATATGTAAAGAGACTATTTCAAAAAAAGCAAAAGCAAAAAAAATTAAATTAAATCACATTCATTTATTGTGTGTATGTGTGTGTACATATGACATAACGCGCTTATGGAGGGCAGCGGACTGCTTGTGGAAATCAGTTCTTTCTTTCCATCTTGTGGGTTTCAGGGATGGCTTAGTGGCAAGCACCTTAGATTATTAAATTTATTTTAATCCAAAAATTAACTGTTAATCTCAAATTTTTTTACATTAATATAAATTTTAATTTATTAATACAAATTTAATGTCAATTTTATTATGCTGTATGTATTTTTCTACTCTTGTTAAGATATGTTTATATAACTGATTTAAAATTATAATATATAATTAAAAAAATACATGTTAGTTAGATTTTTAGATATACAAAGATATAATTCAATTAGATAATTTTCAAACACTTCTAAGACCTACAAAATATGACATTTAAAATATTTTTAAAAACTTAGACTTTTCTAGACATTGAGATAGATCTGCTCCTGACAGCACCAATCTACTTCAAAAAAATAAATAAATAAATAAGCATCAAAAAATTCTATATAAAATTTACTTTCTTTGTGGCAATGGTTAGCTTCTAGACAAAAAGACTGTTCTTATATTGACTGCTTGGCAATATACTGTTTAAACTAAACATGCAAAACCCATAAAAATATAACCTCTAATATTTGACAAAGCAAGCCAAGATAGTCCTTCAAGTTCCTGGTTTGTAGAAAAAACTGCCAGACATTCTTCAAGACTCAAAAAAAAAAAAAAAAAAAAAAAAACAAAAAAACAAAAACAAAAACAAACAAAAAAAAAAAAACAAAAAAAACCCCAACTAATAAACTATACCAAAATAGACAAAACACATTTCCTGTTTCACTAAAATAAAAATAATAAAAACTACTCTAGGCCTAAAGATAAATGCCCCAACTTTATTAAAAAAAAAAAAAACTTTAAATGACTGTCCAGACAAATAAATGTCATCTCTGTCATTTTTAGATTTTAAGAGTTGCTTACACTTCCAGTTTACTTAAATACTTAAATAAATATTATATCCTTCTATGGTCTTTAATGTAGTTAAAAATTAAATAGTTCTAAATATAATTTTTCTTAATTATTTTTAAAAATATATTAAATATACGACTTAATTCACAAAATAAAATAAATAATAAAATATTTTCTTTAATTTTAGTAAATATTCTAACTATAATTTTTACTTAATAGTTATTTTATTATATATAATTTTGTTATGTTTAAAATTAAAACATTCCTTTTTAATTAGAGAAAAATAGAGAGATTATGTGGGAATGTCTTTCTGTATGCTGTCCATATCCATCTTTAAATAAAGGAGTGTTTTGGCCATGGCAGGCACCATAAAAAAAAAAAAGATAAAAAATTAAAATAGTTAAAAAAAAAAAAAGAGGGCAAAGACAGATCGAGCCAGCTGCCCAAAAAATAAATAAAAAAATAAGGTATTGATGTAGATACATTGTGCCTCACGTGAGAGGCTCCAGAGAGAACAGGCTTAGAAAATATTACCTGTAATTATAGAATTACCTGTCCATGCTTTATAGAAGTAATGTACGAAGTTAATATATTAGTAGGTCGTTATTTGAAGAACATCTTTGCTTTTAATCTTTTTTCCATTTTGTGCTTTCTTTAAATGTTAAATAGACTAATATTTACAAAACCATTACAGACATTTCCAATAGCCCAGTGCCTTTACTCGTGTCTTCTCTAGGTAGCAGTGCTCTAGCACACAGCAGCTGCTGAGTTGTGTGTGTGCCCCTGACATTGTTCTCTGCCCAATAGGCCGAGCTGTGGGGCTGGCTGAGTTGGCAGTTGTTTTAACCAAACCTTTTTATGCCAATTCCATCTTGTTTCGATTACACAACTAATTACATATTACATAATGTGGTAAAGGGTGAGACTGGGAAGAGCATTGTTTTGGAATCAACAGAGTTGGATGCACTGAACAGACCCCATGAAGGTGGATTTCTAAAGAAGAATATTGCACAGCAAACAGACCAGAGAAGTGTGCAAGACTGGAGGTTTGCCCTTGGTTACTTTCTGAAACTGAACAGTGTAGCCAGTGTCCGTGACTTTGGTCTTAGGCAAGAAAGACAATGGGGTAATCAACAAATCCAGCCTAAACAGCAGGGCTCTGGCTCTGTGTCAGGAAGCTGGGGATTAAACATGAATTTAAAAAATAAAATCTCAATGAGCACCCCCTCTCCCGTCCTGATTCCCACTTGAATAGAGCTTTTAAGTTAGATGGTCAGCCATTTTCCTGCAGAGTATTGGACTGTGCATAGCTGTGTCGTATTGTAATATAACTAATAAAGTAAATCATTTGTTCATCACATCTAGTCCCTATACAAAATAAGAGGTGTCAGAATGCTCTAACAAATATAGTTTTGTTTTATTCATAACATGCGTCAGTATCCTTCTGGCTTTTGGGTACCATCCTGATTGTCGGTTAAAGACTGACACCAGGGCTGGAGTGTACACCTCAATAGTATGAGACCCTGAGTTCCATCCCAGACTCTTTAAAAAGGCAGCAGTAGACTTCACTGACAAATATTACAATCAGGACATTATCTCTAGGCATAAAAGTTGGTGGGAAGAAAATGTAGTTTACTGATTACGACTGCACCTTACTGTTTTCTGAGTTTTGATGACCACCACGTAGAAACAGTCTGCTTCTAAGATTCAGGCTGTGTTTCCACAGGTATCTTTTGTAAGAGCTGCAGAGTCTTCGTTATCACCAGGGTGGTTATTTTTCTACTGCTAGAATTAACTTTAATTTTGTTAATTAAATTATTATTATTTGTTAATTAATATTATTAGTACTGTTTGGAGTCAAAAGTAAGTGTTAATGTGAAGGACAGAAAAGCAGTGTTTTGTTATTGTCTTATTGTTTTTGGCTGTACTGGGGATGGAACTTGGGGCTCGGGAAACATAGCCCTGAGCTGTATTTTCAGCCCTCTTTACTTTTAATTTTGAGGCAGGACTCCCAACGTTGTCTGGATTGGTCTTGAACTCAGTCTGTAGCTCAGGCAGGCCTTGAACATAGGATCCTCTGCCTCAGCCTCCAGTAGCTTGACTACAGGCATTTGCCAGCAGGCTGATCAACACTGATTCTTTTATATTCAACCAAGGGCAGACAGTGATAGGCTGAGCGAACAAATATCAACATTTAGGATGAGAGAAGCATGTGAATCACCCAGTGTTTCCGGTACTGCTTGGTTTGCCAGCAATGGGAATGATCTTCTATTAGTTCGACATCCTGCTTTCCCAGTCAGACTAGAAGATAAACTGAGCTGAGTGTGGAGGTATACAGCCGAGACCCCCAACACTCAGGAGGGTTGTGAGTTTGAGGGCAGCCTGGTCTACAAAGTGAGAGGTGGAAGGAAGGGATGGGTAGAGAGTGAACGAATTGCTTCTTTAGGTGTGTTCTGGGGGTTAGAATCTAATAGTTGCTTAATAAATACTTATTAAGTATGTGAATATTACTGATCTTAGTTTTCACGATTATAAAAAGTTAGCAAACGTTATTCAATAAGTGGTGGTAAAATTTTGAAAAACTTGAGAAGTTTTGATTTGAAGGTAGATGAATCACTTTAATTAAAAGTATATACATAAAGCATTGCAGCATAACATATTTTCGAGGACTGTGGATCTCTGTCTTTGATTACACATGATTTCAGAGTGTTTACGACATAAAGTATGGCTATGTGAAAGCTCTCTGGAGCTTGGGTTACGGCCATTTCTGCTTCTTCCTTTGTCTGTACTGTATTCTTCTCCAAATAGCCATCATCAAATAATTGTAAGAGTTAGTGTGACCCCATTCCCATCTGTAATTTTGTAGTTGGACTTTCTTTTATACCACCAATCTGAAATAATGACAGAGACTTATTAATTATTGAAGCTCGGTTTTAGCTGAGGCTTGTCCCCAGCTAGCTCTTATAGTCTAGCTAACCTGCTTCTATTAATCTACGTTCTGCCATGTAGCTTTTACCTTTTCTCAGTGTAACATGTCCAGCTAACTCCAAGGTGTCTGGTGAATTCCGTGTGTCTAGATTCCTCCTCCTCTTCCTCTTCCCCTGTCTCCCTGGAAACCCCACCTATCCATCCTCTCCTGCCCAGCTATTGGCCATTCAGCTCTTTATTAAACCAGTCATAAAGTGTCCTAGGCAGAGAGACATCTTAACAGTATGCACAAACACTCTACAACAATTTCTCTTGGCTGTTTCACAGCCTGATCACCTTGTAATAAGATTTATTGAGACTGTCTCTCCAGGCTGTGCATGTTGTATATGTAGAGAATTGAAGTACTAACGGCAAACAGCATTCAGATCACACACAATCTTTATTTCTTTGGAGTTTAGAAAGGATTTGTAGGAAGCACACTGAAGTCATCCCAACACCCTCTCTGCCGTTTCCTATGACTGATCTGAGTCATGTGGCTAACACTGACTGTTATGGTAACACTGGTGGTTTAAATATTGTCATGTGCCATATAAGGATGTTACTATGGTCAGTGATGGGCCACACATGTAGTGGAGTTCCTATAAGAGTGACCACTGAGTGATGTCATAGCTGTCCTGGTTTATGTAAATACTTCAGTGATATTTACAGAAGGCAGAATTGGCTGCTACCTGTTTCTCCAACTCTATCTCTACTGTAAACAATGTTCAGGCTGTGTTCCTCATATCCATGTTTTGAACCATTGTTCCAGGTCTCCTTACCCATCTCTTCCAAGTGCTTAGTCCTAATCTACCCAGAACCCTCAGGGACGAGTCCAGATTTCATTAGCCAGAGGGTGTTGCCTACCTCCCTGGTGGATGGATTATCTGAGAAGCTAAATGAAAGAAATATATAACCTAAGGTTAGTAAATGGAAAAAGAGAAATATATAATCACTAGTTAAGCATTTCTGAATAATATCTCTATGACATAGATTATAAAGTCATAAAATGCGAATAAGACAATAAAATCTAGAAGCTAGTGAGATACTGTGGTGTGCCTCTATTTCTACTCGCCAGAAGGCTGAGTCAGCAGATTTGTTTAGGGGTTAGACATTTAAGGCCAGTCCTGGGAACACAGTCACACCAGGCCACACACAGAAACAAACACCCATCACCAGAACAGAACACACTAAGGAAAATAACAAGAATGTGGTCAAAGACTAGGTTCTGGTGAGTAAGGCCAAATTTGAGTTGAAAATATAACTTAAAGAATGTTCTGGGAAGGTGAAATGGAAGTCTAGTGTGCTGTAAAGAGAATTCAGGAAGCAGGCACATTCCAAGGGTTGACCTCCACCCATGGTTCGAAGAGTGGCCTTTGGGTTGAAGGATCTGGTGACTTCCTCAAACTAGATTTCTGCTGGGTGGGCGGGACTTAGGGCTCTTTGGTGTGGCCCTCCAGGTTGTCTCCCTAACCTCATGTCTGTCTACTGGCCTCTGTGGGTCTAGCTAATATAAAAATGTTAGTTCTTGGAGGATGGAGTTGGAAACCCCAGAGCTTAGTCCTGTGACACGGTTGAGAAGCACCTGGCGGGAGCTGGTTGAGAAACTGGAGGCTGCTCTTCCTGACTCCTGTCTTGTGAGTGCCAAAGCTGGCTTTTACTTGCTAACCAGAGCAGGTGCCTGGTGCCTTATTTAGCCCACTGACTTTTCCTTCTTAGCAAGACAGCACCTGGCTCTGTGGGCAGTGGCTCCTTGGTTCCTGGGCAAACCTAGCTTTCTGTTAATTCAAAGTTAAAAAAAAAAAAAGGAAAAAAGGAAGGAGTGAGTCCTTCATATCGACCAAGTGCAGATCTACAATAGACTTGTCTTTAAAAGCCCAGAGGGTATTTTAGGGCTTGTAGACTTCACACCTCTGTATCAGTACCCAGGTAGGGCCTCCATGATGACTCATGAGTGACTGTGCAAGACACATCCCAGTGTGACTTTGTTTACAGAAACACAACAAGTTTGCCCTGGGAACCAAAGTTTTCTAACAGTTAAAATATAATAGAGAAAAGAATATTGCTAAGGTCAGGGAACAGACTTAGCCTCTCCACGGACGCCACAGATGCCGGAAGCTTTGAAGAGGTCTGCCATTCTATTTCCTTGTATGTAACCCTTTCCTTTATGTAACCCTTGGAAGAGTGTTTTATCTGTAGCAGGTGTTCAATAAATACCAGTTCGATATCAGTTACCTCACATATAACTTTGGGGAATATGATAAGTGATCATAAAGTCTCTCAAAATTAAGGAAGAAAAACCCAGTTGCAGTTTTCAGAAGGCCAGGTGGTTTATTCTTTAGAGATAACATCTGTCGGCTCACCACATTCCCTTTCTGTCCTCGGTGCTCTGTGTGGAGTTCTACATCTGTCAACCCCGCCGGTCAATGTCCCTTTCACAATGGAGCCCTTTGTCTACCAGGTCCAGCCATCCTTCCCTGCCCTGCCATTTATGAGAATAGAATCCACACTATCATTTTTCAGTCATAAAATTGATCGAACCCCGTCCTCCACTAAAAATATCCATGCTGGGTGTGGAGGTGTGCACCTGTGATGCCAGCCCTTGGGAGGTTGGAGACAGTGGAAATAGAGTTCAGGGCAAACTGAAGGCCAGCCTGGGCTACATGAGATCCTCTCTCGGGAAAAGAGAAAAGAAAAAACGGGAAGGGGAGGGAGGAAAAGATTCATTATAAAGGGAGTGTGGGTAGGTGGCACGGGAAATTAGAAGCTCTCTGCTTGCCTTTGAAAGTTTATTTTTCTAAGTTGTGCTTCTATTAAAGTATGCATGTCATCATGGATTGATTTAAATTGTTAAATAATAGTCCCAGATGCCTTTCAGGTGTAGATTATACATATTTGTCTACTCTAATTTACTCTTGTTCTTTTACACAGAGCTTTGATGGATTTTCTGTTTTGAACGTGTAATTTAAGCTCAGGTTGCTCAGACTGTCTCTTGTGCTGTGTACAGGGGAAATACTAGCATTTCCAGTTCCCTTGCTGAAGAAACCTGTTACAAATTCTGAGAAGTTCTTTGTAGGGAATATAGAAATTCCCTTTAATCTTGGCCTTCTGGACTTTCCCATCCTATTTTAAAGTGGAGTAAATAAGAAAATGTGCTGGAGAATGGCTCAGCATTTTAGATCTGGTGGCTCGCAGCTGCCTGTTACTCCAGCCTGGGGATCTTATGTCTTCTTCTTCTGGTCTCTGTTGATGGCCCCACAGATACACACACATACATGTCAATAATAATAAGATCTTTCCAAAAAGAAGCAATGTTTCCGTAAGCACGTTTTATATGTGTGCATCACACTGGTGTTTGTGCACATGGATGCACACGGATTTGGAGGTCAGAGGTTGATGTGGGGCGTCTTTCTCATTGTTCTCACCTCATTGGCAAGGAAGCCTTAGTGACTGTCTAGTCTGCCACCCTAGCGCTGTGATCATAGACACGCATCTTATTCACAGGTGATAGGGATTGAACTCAGACCCTCAGAAGATGATATAACAATATGGCGTCTCAAACAAAAGCCAAAACAAATCCCTCAGGGGGCTCCTGTGAAAAGTAAAGTTTGACTTTAGAACATTTCAAATAGGGCTTTAACAGATATTAAAATTTTGAATACAGACTTTTTTGTGTGTTTTGGGCTAGCCCATATAGTTGTGTGGACTACTCTTCGTATTTTGTTCCTGATCCTGAGTAATCAGTCCACTTCTCCAGCGTGAGGTTTTATTTATCTTATTTTATTTGAACTTTCCTTTACCAGTTGAATACTTAATGAGGACTGAATACATATACACTATGTATGTGTGTGGGGGTGTCTCAAAAGATACCATGTAAGGTGCTGAGAGGCTCATCAATGTAACAACAGCAAAGTTCACACGCTCACATTTATGAAGGGCATTGTACAAGGTTGGGGACACCTAGATGGAAGAGATGAAGGCTGCTATTGGAGTCTTTCATCTGAAAAGATGGACTAAGGCGTCCGTCCAGCCCCAAAATGCACCTGATGATGAGCAGAGATAGGTCCAGAGCTCCTCCCACACTGTCACTGTGGAGGAGATGTATCGTGCCCCAGGGTTGGTAGGAATGAAACCTATGAGGTAAACACAGCTGCTGTGACTTCTTGAGGTTTACATGGAGGGCTTGGTTCTGTGTAACTTTAGTCATGACATCTGGTGGCTCTTTCTTTCTTGGTTTAGACTCTTTCCTCTGTTTGCTTACAGCCTTCCTAATCTCCCCCTCTCATATAATAGTTTGAAGATTGAGCATACACTGACGGTTTAGGACCAGGAGAGAAAGACAAGTGTCAGCGTTTATAACAGGACCCTTTATTTATCATTTGTGGAGGGCTTCCTCTGTGGGGCAGCCCAGGTCACTCTGTGCACGTCTGTCTGGCACAGAGGTGAACCTCACCAATGTCATGCTCTGAATAGCCCTGCTTTGGGCTGCAAAGTCTGTGTCCGGCTGATTCACAGTTCACAGATGTTCACTTGTCCTTTTCCAGAAGGCTAAGTTGCAGGCCTGCATCTCTGCTCCAAACAGCTGGGCAGCACACAAGTACACATTACGAAAGTGTTAATAATTCTTTCATTGGGGGGCAATCCATATATGTGTTATGTTATGTAAATATGCATAGGGTAACAGTTTCCAAAAATGTAAATCTTTAAAAAAAAAGAAATCTTGATCCTTGTAACATTGTGTTAAAAAAATATAGTTTCAGGTAGTTAAGGTTCTGCTGATGGTTTTTCTGACTTCGAGAATGCATTTAAAAGGTGCACAGAAACAGCAGATTTTGGTTCCATTCAGAAATAATATCTTAGCATTGTGTCAAAGGATGGCAAATTGGTATGGCTTGCAAGGGCCAAAAAGAAAGTATGATTATAGGGTCCGGACTGTTCCTTTCAGAGCGGAGGAAACATTTTATTTTATTATTTTTTTTTAATGTGTGAAAGATTTAAAAAGAACTGAAAGAAAAAGCTAGGAACAAGTTCAGCTATTTATAAACGCCCGTGCCAGGAACAGGCCAGCGATTGTACCTTATAGCACCCGGGAGAAGTGTAATGGTGGCCAGGAACACAGGGACACACACACCAGCGATTTGTACCTGATGGCACCCAGGAGACGTATGATGGCCGCTCCATACACACCCACTCCTGGAAGTGATGGGCCAGCCCTAAGCAGGAGAACCAAAGCTGGGATCCCTGGATCCACATAAGCCAAATGTGTTGTCCTGAGTCTGTGGTCCCAGCATGGGGAAACAATGAAGAGGAGAGGCAGAGGGATCCCCAGGGCTTCCTTGCCAGGGAGTCTAGCTAATCTTTGAATTCCAGGCTCAGGGACAAGCCCTGTCCCTGTCCCCGTCCCCCCCCCCCCCATTAGAAAGCAACAGAGAAGACACTGATGTTGACCAGTGATCTTGACCACCCTCCCAACATACATGTTGCTCACATACAAATTTTAAAAATGCTTCTTTGGGGGTTTTAGGTTGCTTGTTTGTAAATAATATTGATATGCTTGTGTGTAATCTGTAGTAATTTAAAAGTATCTTTATTAGAAATTATATAGCTGTGGTCAGAAGCTGGACCTCTCTTTGTAATTATGTTACTTTCTTCTGCTATGATAAAACACCATGCCCAAGGCAACCATAGAAGAAATAGTTTATTTGGGCTTCCAGTTTCAGAGGGTTTAAGGTCTGTGATGGTAGTGGCGCAGGGTAGCAGATGACTGACTAAGAGCTAAGAGTTGAGGGCTCATGTCTTAGAATTGCAAACAGGAAGAGCAAGCCCACCATTAGTGACAGACCCCCTCCAACAAGGACAAGCCTCCTGAGGCTACCCAGACAGTGCCACCAACCAGGGAGCAAGTGTTCAAGTGCCCCAAACTATGGGAGTCATCTCCTTCAAACTACCACAGTAGCAAAAGTACTTAATTTCGGGCATGACCTAGAACCTGTATTGAAAATTCTGGGCAGCAGTTGCATGCACTTTGGCTCGTGGGTTTTTTTGTCTTTCCTGGTGCTGCATTTGAACCTCTGTTCTTTGACTTATTTCTCTTATTCCGGTTGGATCCCTTAGTTGCCGTAAGCTCCGAGCCACTAGTCCCCCGCACTTATGATGAATGAGGACCCGTCTGTCCTCTACTGTCACTCTGTCCTCTTGCCTCTAGTCCTGGCATCTCTCAGCTCTTATGTAGCAAACTCCACCATTGTCAGTTCCTCACTCCCTTCTGAAGCTTGGGGATCAGTTTTGAACATGTCAGCCTTACCGTTTCTCATCAAACGCATCAGGAGATAGCAAATGGGGGAAATGGAATCTGTGTCCTTATTTTCATCTTTAATGCTCTCCCCCCTTCCTCCGTACCAGTATCTTAAAGAAAAAAAGGCATTGTTCCTAAGCTCAGCAATTTCAATTAACTTCTTTTCCAGTCTGTCTCCAAATAACCCCAAACTCGACTTTTGACCTGGTTCCTCTCATGACCTTTCTCCAATATTTCACTATTTGAGGATTTTTGTTTAGATTCGGTGCATCTATTAGGTTTTCTTTGAGAATCTCCTCAGGCAAATGGAAAGTCCAGGGGTTAGCGGTCAAAGCTGCTCTAACTCTGGCAGTCACATTATCTGTGATTGTTTTATTTAGGTTTTTGTTTCTGATGATAAACACAAAGCTTCCTTCTTGAGGTCAGGATGTTTCACTGACAGGTTTTAGATTTGACAGTGTCTCCGAGAACCTTTCTCTCCTCTCCCTGCCTCAGTGGGGCCTCTCGTTTTTCAATCAGTAGCCTGTTATTGCCTCATACTTAACCACAATGTATAATTTCATAAGGCGTGTTTGTTTGTATGTAAGAATTCCCGCTTTGTGCTCACAAATGGAGTCTATCTTTGTCTGGGGCATAAGGATCTGTCTGACACTAAGTTGTCCTTTGCAGTGTTTAGACCACTTATATTTAATGGAATTATTGACACAGGCTGAAGTCTGTCTTGTAAATGATGTGATCTGCAACTGATACTCCCTGGCAAAGGTAAACTCAGTTTCTCCGATGGAGTCTCACTGGGTGTATTAACCACTTCTCAGGGCAGGACCCATACCTGGAAGTATTCAGCCAACACAAAGCAAGCTCAGTGCTATCTCTATAGACCTTTTGTTTCATTTTTCTTTGTTTAATTAATAAAACCTTATTAGTCTTTTACTTGTTTGTTTTGGCTTCCAGTTTTTGTGGGGATTGTTGTTGCTGTTGGGTGGGTAAGGAAGTGGAGAAAGGAGAAACGTGATCAAAATGTATTGCATGCAAAAAATTTTTTCAACTATAAATAAAATAAAACCAAATCCGTTTAGTTTGTTACCACCCCCCCCATTGCTATTTCTTGGATTTCATGTCTTTTAATACTCAAGCATATTCTCCAACTAGCTCATCCCCACCTTCAAGAAGTCACGCTTGAATTTACAAGACAAATCTTAGTCTGTCACAGATTTGACTTTTCAGTGCCAGAACCATATTTTACACATAACGAAAGAACTCAGATCTTACATTTATGTTTCTTCTATGCTTCCTTTGTGCTATTGTGCTTATGGAGTAAAATTTTTTTCAGATTTATTTAAAAATTTAAAAAAAAATATGTGTAGTTAGGTGTGTCTGTATGTAGGTATGTGCACATGCAGGTGCCCAGGGAGGCCAGAAATGTTAGATCCTCAGGAGTTGGAGTTACAGATGGTTGTGAGCCACCTGACATGGAAGCTGGGAACTGAGCTCTGGTCCTCTGCTGTAATGGCAAGTGCCCTTACCCTCTGAACCATTTCTCCAGCCCTGGAGTAAAATGTTTTATTTCCACCCAGTGATACATTGTGAATCACTTTTGCTTTAGGGAATTGTTTACTTTAATTAATTGATGGCAGGTGCTGGGGACTGAACCCAGGGTTTCCTGCATGCCTGGCAAGTACTCTTCCACTGAGCTGCATGCTTAGCCTGTTGGGTAACTTTGGGGGAAAGAAAATTAAAATGAGAAACATTCTTCTTCCTGTGCCTGCTCAGTGCTTCGTGCCCTTCACTTGGACTGTATGGATGCAAGGTTCTAGCTGCCTGACCATTTTTCTGATCCCCCCACCCCCTCCCACCTGTTGGGTCTGTAATCTTCTGGAGATCCAGCCCAGGGGATTTACTATTTTAGGTTCACTTCTTCTCATTCTCCTTTATCCATGGTCTCACTCTCGTCTTGGAAAACTGGAAAACCATAAAAATAAACAATTTATTCTGAGTAGTATTGTGAAAGCTTGGTCTGTTCTGCTTCTTCCCATTTGACGCACAGAGCCATATAGCTTTGCCAACATGTTCATCCTGTGTTGTATCTGTGTATGCTGATAGTCGGGTAGAAGACAGTTTGTTATCAGTATGAGTGTTTGGAGAGCCCATAGGTGAGAGTCTCATTCTGTGGTGCAGGGCCTCTGTCACTCACCTTAGGTATCACTGCACATCACCCCAAGGAGGGTGTCTTGAAGAAAGAGACCACATTGATACAACTTTTGTCACAATGTATGGTTATTTGATCTGTTTTGTGCCACCACCCACCACACCAGGCCTCAGAATCATCTATTGTAGGTCTGAATGCTTGGTTGCATGTATCTCCTTGGTTTTAATGGTATTGATAATAGTAGTTGGATGTTTTATTTGATAGGTCATCTTTTACCTTAGATTTACTTCCCCTCCCCCCCTCATGATTAAGCTGGGCTTTTGGTTCTGGGAAGGAAGAATATGGGTGAAGTACCTTTTCTCATCCTGTTTTATGAAGAGCATTAGGACTATTAGCGTTATCATCACTAATAAAAACCTTGGTCATAGGCCAGCTTTAGTGGCTTAACACCTTTAATTTCAGCACTTGGGAGGCAGAGGCAGGTTAGATCTCTGAGTTTGAGGCTAGCCTGGTTTACAAAGTGAGTTCCAGGACAGCGAGGGATATATATGGAGACCCTGTTTCAAAAAACCACCCACCCACCCAACCAAACAACCTCTTTATCTTCTGGCTTGAGGAATATCTTTGAGATTTTTCCTTGTAAAGTTATCTTTACTGTGAGACAGAAAATGTCTAATGAGCCTGGGTCAGCATCAGTTCACCCCAGTCGTTTATCTAGGGTTTATCTAGGCTGGCTTATGTAGGTATCCTAGGCTTGGCATATGCCCAAACCAAGAGTTCTAGAACAAAGGCAGGTATTTTATGGGAGCCATATTGTATGTATGATTTAGGTACAGTGAGTCACTCACGGTAGTTGAGGACTAGGGGACTCTCTGAAAACCTAAGCTCTCAGATGCCATTCAGAGTCCAGGCCTGTCAGGCATGCACCCCAAGGGGGCCAGTTAGGCCTCCTCCTTTTCTGTACCTGAAGATTTTCCTCTTCTTCCTAATTATTTGTCCAGTAGTTTATATGTCAGTGTCTTAGTCATTTTGCATTGCTATAATTAAACAGAAACAGAGGTTTATTTGTTCTGACTCTGAAGGCATGGAAGCTCAAGATTGGAGGCCGCATGTGGTGTGATGCTATGCCCTGCAGATTCCCAGGGGTTGTAGGGCATTCCAAGTTCAGAATCTTTGTTTGAGCTCCACCTTTTGAGACACTGCAGCCTTGTAGCCCTAGAAGCCACCCGCACCACCTACTTTACCCCCCAAAGATCCTGCCTCCAAATACCATAGTCATTAAGTTCCTACTCTTTTAATATCTTACAACAGGGATTGAATTTTACATGAGTTTGGGTGGGACCAGTCACCCAATAGCACTTAATATTGATTCATACACAATTGTTTTATGCTATGGGTTATATTCCAGAACTGTTTAGGGCTTTGGCTCTGGACAGCTCTTTAGCTGGCCCCGTTCTTCTTTACCTCACCTCCATTTTGGTTGTTTGTAGCTCCCTGCCTCCCTGCCTCCCTGCCTCCCTGCCTCCCTGCCTCCCTGCCTCCCTGCCTCCCTGCCTCCCTGCCTCCCTGCCTCCCTTTCCTGACACTGCAGGACACTCCAGGTTTTTCTCGTGTATTTCCTGCTCCGGTTCTGAATCCTAACCATTTATCCAAGGAGCTCTTGTTTCTGTTTAGTAGTGATGCTTTAAGACATCAAAACATTCATTGTGGGAAAGTTGGGAAATACAAAAAAGGACGAACGAGATTGAGGTCAGGAGAGAGCACACCAAGAATTCAGTGCCAGCAAGTGATGTGGACTGATACCATTGACACTGTATTTTTAAATGAGGTCTCAAGGCAAAACAGGAGGCTGGTTTTGGGTTTCCCCCCTCCCCTCCCTGTTGCAGTTCATGTCTGGTGATTATGTAACAGAACCGAGGGCATCTTTAGTCTGAAGCCTTTCAACATCTTGTCTAAGCTCCAAAAAGGATGAGGATCTTCTGAAGAGGCTGGAATCTGTGGGAGCTGTAGGAGAGGAAGGATATTTGACATTTTTTGGGAGAAAAGCTCATGTTATTTTCAACCTTTTCCACGTGTGCTAATTTTGGACACAGTGAGTATTCAGAGTTTTTGAGATATTGATGAAGTTCTTGCTATGAGGACTGATCCATGAATTTGTGTCCATTTCCTAAAACGAGTTACTAATTGAGGAATTCTCTCAGAACATGGCATTCCAGAGTAGAGTGTGATATTTTAAGTTAACTCAGACTTCACTCAGCATCAGGGAACATCTCGTTCAGATCCCTCCCCTCTAAGCAGCAGAGTCCTATATGCCTTTCCAAGGATTTTACTGGTGTTTTGTTGTATGGAATCTACCTTCTACTGAAAACCATAGCAAAGTCTTTTGGAAGGGCACCGATTTAGTAGGAGTCGATTAAATGGAAGGGGAAATGTACCTTCCAACACCTGGAGGGCAGGAGAACTCCCTGGTCATCACCTGTGCTTTGTGTTTACTGAGGTGTCTAGCTCACGGTGGGAAGATGTCAACCAAAGGTGTTGGTTTTAAAAACGTGAATCTCCTTTTTAATCTTGTTATATTTAAGGAGTTCCTTGAGAATCTCATAGAATGTTTTGGTGGTTTCACCCTCCCTCCTTGTGCTTCCTGCATTCGCCTTCCCTCCACCTGCCAACTTTGTGTTCCATTTCTGTTTGTTTTATTGACCACCCATCAAATTCAGTTTGTGCTGCCCATACACTCACTGGTGTGGGTCCACCTACTGGAGTGTGGTCAGCCTACCAGGCACCACACCCTTACAGAAAACTGACTCTTTCCCAGAAGTCCTCAACTGTCAGGTGTGGGGGCTTGTGAGCCCCTCCCTACTCAATGCTGAATGTGGATCAGCTTGCTCTTCAGTGGTTCTTTGCAGGGAACCAGAGCTGCTGTAAGTTCATGAGTACACTATTTCTGTCATGACCAGAAGATACTGCTTAGTTTTGATCCTACCTGACACCCAGCTCATATAATATTTTTACCCAAATACCCTGCAGCCACTTTCCAAATAATTGTCTCTGACACTTAATATTACTTATAAATGCTTGGTTAGTAGCTCAGGCTTATTACTATCTAGCTCTTACACTTAACCCACAATTTTTAGCTATGCTCAGTCACCTTTTCTTAGTACAGCATTCTCATCTTGCTTCCTATACATCTGTCTGGCAACTCCTGACTCCACCCTTCCTCTTCCCGGAATTCTCCTCATCTGGTCACCCCACCTATACTTCCTGCCTGGCTATTGCCAATCAGCATTTTATTAAACCAGCTCAAATGACAAATCTTTACAGTATACAAGAGCATTATCCACAGCACCCCATTTTTCCACAATGGTCCCTGAGCCTTGGTGGAAGGGTATGATATAGATATCCAATTTGTGACTGGGAACTTCACTGACACTTGTCTGAGAGCTGTGTACACACACACACACACACACACACACACACACACACACACACACACCTGATATGCACATATACTGATTATTGATTAGGTAAAATAGAAACTTCAGATTCTGGTTTATTCTTTTGTATCTATATAGACAGATTTTAAAAGGAAAAAAACCCCATTTTTAAAGGCACGAGAAAATTACCCATTATTTACCCTTTTCTCTCCAAGGTCACCAAACTGACTTTCTGTATAACACTTATATATTCCATTTACTTTACTAGAAATGAATCTCATTCACGTTTATGAGATGTTTTAATCAAACAGTATCAAGTTTTTAAATCTTGGGTGAGCCCAGCTCAACAGGGTTAGCAAGAACATGGCAGAGTATCTAGATGCTATGCACCAACTTGTGAACTATGTTTCACTTCTAAGCCTTGGTATTTAATGGTGCTATTTGTTTGTATTTAGGTCCCCCCCCCCCGAATCTGTTACTGATGAAGAGAGGGTCATGTAGCTAAGTTATTTTGGGGAATACTATAATTAAAAACAAATTGTAAACTGATTTTAGTAAAATATGTAGTCCTTTGAGAGTGTTCTTCATTGTTAGTATATAAGAATGGGATGTGGTAGGAGACTGACCTTTGGGACTATGGGATGTCGTTTGTTCATTGAACATCTGGATGTCTTGGTTCTTCTTTGAATGGGGAGAAACCATGCTGTTAGTTGACCTTTAAATGTTTTTTTGTATAAAGATGGAAGCGAATGGCAGTAATATTGGGCAGGGGTTTGCAGTTGGTCAGCCTTGGCATCTCAGCATGGAATTAGGCTTCTATGTTGGCCTACCGCATGTAGTTGGTCAGCCCTGTGTCTTGGTATGGGATCAGCTTCCATTGTTGGTCAGCCCTGAGTCCTGCTGTGGAGTTGGGTCCGGTGTTGATCAGCCCTGTGTCCTGCTGTGGAGTTGGATCCTATGTTGGTCAGCCCTGAGTCCTGCTGTGGAGTTGGATCCTATGTTGGTCAGCCCTGAGTCCTGCTGTGGAGTTGGGTCCCGTGTTGATCAGCCCTGTGTCCTGCTGTGGAGTTGGGTCCTGTGTTGATCAGCCCTGAGTCCTGCTGTGGAGTTGGGTCCCATGTTGGTCAGCCTTTCTACCTTTATTTTGAGTTTTCTTGTTAAGTTGGTTTAGGAATTGGAGTGGTCCACACTTGTATCAGTTTTCTTAAGCTAATCTAATAGCCAAAAGAAACAAAGCAAGAAACTCACCCAGCCTCAGACATCTGCCCCCTATACTATGACCACTGACTATGTCCTAATGAATGCGATTATCCTCTTGTACTTAGTGGGTGGTGTCCATGCGTAGAAAGATGCTATTCTAGCTTCTGATATGGTGTCTAGCAGTTTGACCATGAGTGAATTTATTCAGTTAGGACTTTGATAATTGCACCTCTTTTCTGTGGCATTATTAATGAATGCAATAATGCAGATGGCTCACCTTTAATGTATTTCTACATGTAAGAAGGGACACCTCTTAACACATGCCTATTGACTTCCAAAGATGCAGTAAACCAATTGGGGTGAAAGCATTATTTTCTTTTGATATTGGCTTAAAATGTTACTTGTTCTCGTTGTTCAACGTCTCTGTCATTTTAAAGGGCAGATAATGCTTTTGACAGTGTATTTTCATCTTAAACCTCTTCCATAGGATGGAGCTGTCCAGATGGGTTTATCTGAACAGTGGGTAGCTTGGGTGTTCACTGACATTTTGACTGCCAGGCTTTCATGGGAATTGGATGCTTTATTAAGAATAGAAAACACTTTAAAAACACCCCCTTTCCCTGACAGTTATCTTTTTAGAATAAGTTACATGCACCAGAAAACAACTTTGTCCTGAGCTGAGCAGTTTCAGAGGCCAGTGGAGGTTCAGCCAGTGTTCATGACATCATCTTTTATTCCATTAGGCAGCATTATCTCCATTGGGCTAAGTGGGCCCATGCACTCTCTCTCGTCAATAATCATACTGACCAAACCACGGCCAGGTGTGGATCAGGGTGGAGAGAATGCACTGCCCAAGTCTCATAGGAAACTGCTACTTATCCCCCCCCCCCCCCATTCAAGGAGGACACCAGCTATTTAAGGAAGGCCTTAAAGGTCTTATGCTAGATTCATTTAAAAAAAAAAAAAAAACTGTTTCTAAGGCCCTTTGCTTGTGAGGAAAGTTGGCATCGAAGGGCAGAGAGCAGCAGCCTGTGTCTGTCTCCTAGCAGCCCCGATGAGCTGAAAGCTTCTCAAACTGGCAGTCTGAATGCAAACAGGGCAGGTCTTGCTGGCCACATGCAGGTCTGCACAAAGAAAGGTGAGGATGTCCTTCAGGGCACTTGTAATAAACTTGTAAGCTTTAATTCAGCTGGGTACCTCATCTGCATTGAGCAGTGAGTGCTTCCACTATACTTGTGCGTCACCGAGAGAGACTGCATGGTAATGAAGCCAAGGCACTGTGGGCCAGAACTCTGCTGCCTGGGAGAGGCAAAGGGACAGCGGCTGTGAGCCAGAGCTACAGAATTGTTGCTACCGCTGTGGCCGCCGCCGCTCCTGCAGCCAGCCAAGACATAATGTTGAGTCTCCAGGATTCTGTGTTTTTTGAAATTAGCATAAAGTCCTTGTTAAAGTCCTGGAGCAGCAGCTGTGAGTATAGATGCCTGCCTGGGGGGAATGCTGAGCTGTGAATATTCTTGCCATTCCTTGCATGCCTTCCCTCCAGACCCATCCAAGATCGAATCAGTACCCTGGAGGGTGCGCTTTCCAACGGCCATCAGTCAGCTGAGAACCTTGAGGTGCACACGCGAGGCAGTTGTAATTTGGGGAGTTATGTTTTCTTTGACTGACATTTGTCAGCCTGGGGTTTGTTGCTAGTTGTGTTATTCCGGCAAAAGTTTCTCAGGATCTATCAAAAATGGGGGACGATGACAAGTCAGCTGGGGTGCCTTCGGGGTTGTGGATTCCAGTACTGGTCCACGAAGCTGTTAGTCCAGAGTGTGCGTGCAGCAGCCTCAGCCATCCTCAGGCAGTTTCACAGGATGGCAGTAACTTTGGCCTGCTGTAACTGAAGTTGCAGGGGCGGTAGGCATATGTACCTGATTTTATAAGAAAGAGCATTCAGGATGGTGTCAGGAAGCAAGTACCATTGAGCTGCGATCCTCTCCCCGAGTCCTTCCCTCAAACAAGGATTTTGCAGAAATACTGGTTTCATTTAGTATGTTTTCAGTGCTTACTTTTGCTCTGAAAACTCTCAGAGCACTTATGATGATTTATCACCCCCGACTCTTTACTTTGCTGCCAAAATAATCATCACCGTCAATTTAGGAGATCAAACTAATGAATTACATGAGCTCCAGCCCTGTTAACAGGATTGTCTGATGCAAAGAAAGTCGTGACTCTCCCAAGGTCATATAGGTAGCTAAGAATTAGGGTATAGAATCTGGTTGATCTGACAACTGGGCCGCTGGTGCCCCAGCAGCCCAATGAATCAAACATGAGAGATTAAATTTAAAGTCTTTCCTATGCAGCTCTTTATGATAACACTTTTTTAGTCCAAATGTTGACACGAAGGAAAACTCACTGGAGACAGTCTGAAGGGGTCCGCACATCCCAGCTAGACCACTGCCTCTGAGCCTGCATCTCATTGATTTCTAATCTCTAAGTAGTTTTTTTCCCACATGTAGACACTGCCTTGCCAGATGGTAGAATTCTGTCAGTTTTAGGAAAGTTTTAAAGTGAGTAAACGTAGTTAAAATATTGGGAGACTTGTGCATGGTTAATTACGTAAAATATTTTTAATAGTTTAAAAGAAAATCATGCAGAGTGTACTTTTGCAGAGATAAGTTAGATCAGAGTTAGTAATCTTTCTGCGTTTCTCTCAACCTGTCCTCACGACATATTTATCTGTAGTAACAGGAGAATGAAGGAATAATTAACATGCTCATATGGGAGAGCAGTCAGTCTATTATGTCACAGCAGCTTGTTATAGGAAAACTTAGTGTACTTATTTATGATCATTTTAAATATTCTACATGTCATTGCCTGGGCCTTGCAGCTAGCCACAGCCAAATCTGGTTTAGTCATGTCCCCTGAATGGGAGAGTGAACCCAAAGCAGATGCTTGCAAAGCCTCTGGTTTTAGCTCTGCCAGTAGGAGAGAGATCCAGTAGAGGGGTAACCCATTGCCCTTGGGCATTCGTAGTGCATATTGAAGATGCTTTCAGAGTTACAAAGCAATATGTTAATATTGACAATAAATCGCTAGTGTCAGTGTTTAGTAAGGCCCCAACCATGTCTGTCTTTGGCCCGGGAAATGGGCGGGCGTTTTTGATTTCCCCAGAGTCAGTGTATATCAACAGAGAAGTGCTGGGCATATCCAGACCCAGGAGAGGATAGGAGCCCCTGTCCCTTTCTAGCGACATTTTCATTATACAAACACTTTTGAATCAGCCAGCATTGATTGAGTGTATGCTGTGGGATATAGAGAGAAGTAGGTGGATCTTTGCTCTCTGTGAGCTTATTCAGGGAAAGAAAGCATGCTATGAAAGTTACAGTGAGGGTTAGTTGAGAGGTGACTACCAGCTGATGGTGGTGGATGAAATGACCCAGGAGAACAGAGTGGGGCTAAGCGGCATCAGCACAGGGATGGGGGAGAGTAGAGGAAGGAGCCTTTTTCAGTGCTCGGCTTGGAGTGCTGGAATATTCCCTAGGCTGTAGATAATGTTGGCTTCCAGGACATTGTTGAGCCAGAGACCACAGGTTGGTTAGTAAGCAAGCCCCTTCCCTCTACTCTTTTAGTTGTGATTCAGGACCTGTCACTCCACCTTCTGAGTTTTTTATTATCTCCTGACTCTGCTGGCATGGGCACAGCCTTAATTCACACACACACACACACACACACACACCCTGGGGGGGTAGGGTAGGCATGGTCATCTTGGATGATTTCCATCATATCCTTTTACATCCTGTGTGTAGCTTCTGTTTGCTGCTAGAAATCCTTTTTAAACTACCTTCCCTCCCATACCCGTCTTTCTGTTCCCTATACAGAAAAAATACAGTTTTCCCTCAGCCTCTGCTTTCTGTCTGTCTCGTCTCTTGCCTTTTTTTTTTCCAACCCCACTCTGGGAGCATGCACATCTACCGGCCCCCTGTTCATTCCACAGTGCACCCCATCCTGTCTGCTTTGCATGGAGCGCGTAATATTCATCACCCATTCCTGCAGTTGGTCAGTCAGTCACCGTGGCATCTGTTCTGTGCTTCCCTTGGAGCATCGTTGGTCATTGTCACCCCCTGCTGCCTGACTGTGCCCTCCTTAGGGTACAGGTTGGTTGTCTTCTTGGTCTTCTTTGTGTACTTATTGCTTAGTTGAGCTCTGGGAAATGTCTAGGCACCTAACAGAGCAGGAAAAGATACAGTCATTTCTGTTGAAAAGAATTAACAAATAGCATGGAAGATAGAAAACTAAATAAATGGCCTGTCTCCTGTTACTGATTATTAAACTACATGCTCTGGAGCAGAGCTCACAGACCCAGTAAGCTATATGTATATACATACATGCATGCACATATACATATATATGTATATGTAATAATAATTGAAAAGATAATGAATTTGGGATTGGGAACAGGGAGGAACTGGGGTGGGTGGAGGTAGATGCAGTGCTCATGTAGGACATTCTCAAAAAATAAAATTATTTTTAAAAGAATGAACAGAAAAAATTTAAAAGTTTAAAAAAAAAACTATGTTAATATTGCCCCTCAAGGGAACAAGTCCTAAAGCAAAATTGTATAAAATCATGCCATAGCGATTTAAAAAAATAATTATTAATTTCATTCCATTTAGTAAATTTCTTGGGAAGAGCAGAGAACAATTTGTTAGATAGTTTTTCTTTTTTTTAATGGGTGAGGAATAAAATTCTATCATGTTTATATTTTGAATGTTGCCCCCGTCCCCCCAAGAATAAAGGCAAAAGAAAGAAAACCACAAGTTTTCCTGGCTCACCGAACCTTAACCACAGTGCCTATCACTGATAGTAATAGTCCTTATTTACATGATGGGCTTGCATGGTTCCTGTTAGGCAGATGCTACTTTGGGTTCCAATTGAGGAGGCTCTCATATGGGACTGCTTAGCTGGCAGAATGTCCATGCAGCCCTGCTGAAGTTTGATGAGAGCTGAGCTTTTGTCTTTCAGTAACAATGAAGTGACATTGGTGTGGCCTGAATTCAGGATTTTGTCTGTGTGCCAACACTTTGAGGCATTACTCCTAAAAAAAAAAAAAAAAAAAGAAAAGAAAAGAAAGAAAGAAAAGAAAAGAAAAGGAAAAAAAAGAAAGGAGCCAGGAACGTTCTGTGAAACTAGATGCACAATGAGAATGTTGTCCTTCAAAAGACTGGTGGCGTTCCCCTCCTCCACATGATAAGGCCAAGCCACCTTCCACTTATTCCATTATTATCTGCGGTGTGGGTACCAGATGTATGGACACTACCTCTTGTGAACATATTTTTAGAATTACCTCTGCTTACATAATTTTACATGGCAGCTAGTATTTCAAAGGATTCCGTTTTTATCACAGACAGTAGAAGAGATAAATTGACCCAGTTTAACCATCTTGTAAATCAGAATACGAATTAGATGTGGTTTGTTAAGGGACGGATTGGCATAATGGAGTAAGTTTTAAATAGCTTTTAGTACTCAGAAATGTTTTTCCTGGATTACAGAGACTCCCCCAGCCCCATCATACTTTTTTATCTAAATTTATTAAAATCATAATGGTCTTTGGTTGAAGTCAAACTTTGCATTTATTACAGGACTTTTGGGCCCCGTGTCATGTGTGGTGTGTGTTTGTGCGTGCATGCACATGCATGCGCTCATGTTCTACATACCTATTTAATCATGATAGCCTGATGAGGAATACTATCCTGATTCTAAAATAGCTCTGTCATGGTATTATTCACATAGTATAAAACTTCTCATGGCGTTCAGTCTGCTGCTGGCTGCTTAGTGTGTTGCTAAAGTTGTGCAGAATCTTTTCCATCAATCCCTTCAAAAGAAACTCTGTGCTCATTAATCTACTTTCTGTACCGTTGCTATTCTGGACATTTTGTATAATAACATATTATGCATATTACATATATAATGCTACAGCATTATTGGTACTTCATTGTTTTTTTGTGGCTGAATAATTGCATTGTGTGAATAGTAAATATACCACATTTTGAAGATCCATTCATCAACTGACAGATTTCTGATTGTCTTTTTCCATCTTTAAGGTTCAGATAACCTAAAGAGCATTAAGACCCCTTGCCTGTCCTCCAATCCCACACACCCACATACTTCCTTTAATCATTCATACCTTAATTGGGGAGATCTCTGGTGCTACTTGAGGAAGAAATAGCTAGCAGTTCAGGAGAAGCATAGATGGATAGTGCAGGAGGCTGGAGGGATTGTGGCCAGCGTTGCTAGAGCATTTGGTAGTGGGAATACCGAAGGGTCCAAGGCCGGAAAGGTAGGTAGTCCCAGACTACTGAGGACCTTGAAAACCTTCTTAGGGATTTTGGTCTTAAACTAAATGGGGAACCATTGATGACAGTGGTTCAGTCAGTTTAGTCAAATTTTCTCTGTATGGGATGGGCAAGGGAGGAAATAGGAGACATGTATTATATATAGGATATAAGTTCAGATGTGAGAGGAAGGTTTAAAAAAGCTTATATATATATATATTTATACAAATTATTTTATGGAAGGTGCTCTTTTAAGTACATTACAGAATGCTAGCCCATCTAGTCATAACGCAAGAAGTATTGAAGAGATAGGAATATTAAGTCTTGCTTTAAACATGGGAGGTGCTAGGCATTGTCACTGAGGCTCTTGCATTTTCATAGCTGTCCATGTAAGCGATTTATCTGTTGAGACTCTGTGTTGGTTGTAGTGGAAAATAATCAGCTCCTTCCTGCATATTGCCCAAATTCCCTGTCATCCCGTCAGAGAAATGTATATTTTAGGAAATGAATCCCAGACAAGGTGGTCAGTGTTCTGCTGGGCTAAGCTCTTTATGATATGCACCTGATAGCACTGGGCTTTAGAAACTAAGCCTGCTTTATCTTTAAAAAATGTATATGTGTAAACATACACACATGTATATATATTCTAAGTTCTTAAATTAGGCCTGCTTCATTTGATGAAATAAGATTGTGCTTTCAAAGAAGAGACATATAGGTAGTTATTTAATTCATTAAACACTTGCATTTGTCCATTCATTCATTCATTCATTCATTCATTCATTTATTTATTTATTTATTTATTACCTGCTAAATTTTCGAATAGGAACAGAGTGTATCAGGCAACTCTAACAATAATGCCACCATATTCATGGGTGACTGAGACTCTGCAAAAGGTTCAGTGTGATATCTCTGTGAAATTTTGAGCAACTGCTTTATAGTATGTTGTGACTGTCCCCTGTCTGTGATCTCTGTTAAGGGGGTTTATAGACCTTCGTCTATCAGATGCTGGGTCCTTGTGCTAAGGCGTGGAGCCTAGGAGAGTTCTGTTCACTCATCTAGGAGGCTCACCATCAGCCCAAGGGCACTACTGACTCTGCATCTTACCCTCTAAGCCAGAGGTTCTCAACCTTCCCAAGGCTGCCACCCTTTAATATGGTTCCTCATGCACTGCTGACCCCCAACTATAAAATTATTTTTGTTGCTACTTCATAACTGTACTTTTGCTACTGTTGTGAACCAATCTGTTTCCTATGGTCTTAGGTGACCCCTGCAAAAGGGCTCTTTGACCCCCCAGAGGGTCATGACCCACAGCTTGAGAACTGCTGTTCTAGGCTAAGTAGCTTTGTTAGTGTCGGGGCTTCCACCTAGTTCCCACCATTTCTTCCTTTGTGACTTTTGCTTGTCACATTCTTTGCTAGGTCACACTCTGCAAATACGGTGCTAGCTCTGCTCTTGCTGGACAGTGGGGCCCTTTAAAAAAACAAAGCCAGACAACCTGGAAGGAACCATGGCCAACTGAATAAGCGTAGTCTGCTACTATCCTTTGCAGACACCATATTCTGTGTCTTATTATTGGATTTGTCATGACCTCCGGTATGCTGCTATTCTGCACCTCTGTAGTAATAGCATGAGCAGTGACAGCTCTTCTGGATGCCCTTGGCACTGATGACTTAGTATTTCAAACATGTTGCTCGAGAGGTTTCTGGCTTACTGTAGGCATGACCAATGTCTGGGCTGTTCACATCACTGGCGTATGGTACATCCCACTATGGGTTACATTCACCTTCTCTTCTAGGAATGACTTTCTAGCCACGGGCTGGCTAGCCTTTGCAGACCTTCCATTAGTTGATGTGGGATGCCCCAGGACCCCGATTGCTTAGCAGAAGTTCTGAGTATTTTAGATGAACTAGCTGTTTTTCGTTTAATATCTTATTTCCTAATTTTTAGGATTTAGCCATTAGTCAAGTAAAGTTTTTATCCCCGACCTCAGAAAGAGAACTAAAGGAAATTCCATTTGAATGGGAAAGGTTCTAGAAGCCCAGTTCTTTTCTTAAAATTATTTGTTTTTATTTTGTGTGCATTGGCATCTTGCCTGCATGTATATCTGTGGGATCGAGTCAGATCTCCCAGGAACAGGAGTTTCAGAGAGTTGTGAGCTGCCATGTGGACGCTTGGAATTGAACTCGGGTCCTCTGGAAGAGCAGCGAGTTCTCTTAACTGCTGAGCCATCTCTCCAGACCCTAGAATGCAAATTCTAAACAGTCAGAGCTTTCCTTAGGAAGATAGGGTATTTTACATGTGGTCATAATTCACAGTAGGAAAATATTTAAATATATAAGCTGTATTTTCAGTTTACATAATTAACACATGATTATTAGTGAAGGCCTTCTTAAAGAATGGCAAGATGAATAATAATTTTTAACAGATACTTAACTAACAGTGAAATAGCAAATATAGACCCACACTACATGTAACGAACGAATACCTTTTTATTTAAGATGTTTCTCATAAAACTTTGGAACAGGAAGTGCATGAGTCATTTTTAATATAGGGAGGCTGAGAGAGAGAATGATTCCAATATAGTGGTCTTGGATATGTTCAAGATAAGGTTATTGGTGTGATTTGCACAGCACCACTGTGGTTGGTACACAGAGCCTCTTGTGGTTGGAATGGAAAGTGGTCTGCCCTTCCTCTCCCAGGAGGAAGAATTTGGAAAAGTATGGAGGATATTATTACTACTAAACTTAAAAGTTAGCTGGCAGGGGCTGGCAGACGACTTATTGATGACAGATACTTGCCATAGATGCACGAGCACAAGTTTTAATCCCTAAAGCCCCCAGGAAAGCTAGGGAGGTGTTACAGCTGCCTGTGATTCCTGCAATACCACCTTCACATATGTGCACTCCCTCACATGTATACATACCTGCAAACACACACACACACCACGTTAAAAATGGAGTAACAGATGACTTTAAGTAGGCATAGGAGTTGATAAGTAGACTAGATAGAAAATTGCATAACTCTTAGAATGATTATTTTAGAGTATATAATTAAAATTCTGCCCCTTGAAGTCACAAATAATGACAGACAGAAGGTAAATAGTTCAAAGCATGGGCAGTGCTTAAAATGTTTAAAACTTTTAAAAAGTTGATTTATCAAGATTCTAATATGAAATAAGAAAATTATATTTGTCTTGACTTTATTTTTTATGCTCATGCTCCATGATATACAGTTTTCATTTCTTGTGATCCATGATATACAGTAATATCTCTGAACTGCCCGGTGGGAATCATTTGTGGTATTATATGATAGGTTTCTATACTTATGGAGCTTTAGAAACTTAATGATAGAAATTAATTTTAGATGTGATCATTGTATAGAGCCGTTGTTCTTCTTTAGATTAGAGTAAGGCTGTGGTCCTTCTTACATTCACTTTTAGCAGCTTCCAGAAACTTAGGATGCCAGGACCCCAACTCCAGTATGTCTGTTTTTGATTTAAGGCATTGCCAAAGTTGGCCAGCAGAGTTGAGCATCAGGAGGCTTAGCTTTGCCAGAAAAGCCAAGTATGGATCTGAGATGTCTCTCAGACAGTGGAATAATAATAAATAGCGCTGCAGATGGATCCTTCCCAGGGGTTTGCCAGTTTCCTAATTTCCTGTGAGGAACATACCAAGTGGATAGTAATGCTACAACTGGCCTGTGCTCCCTTGCTGTTCATGTGTAAGCAAGCAAGCTTATATAGAGTGAATTCTCGTTTGAAGGTTGCATATTGAAATGCGCAGGCTGCTTGCTGCAGGGCCAGCATGTTCATGGTTCATCAAGAGAGCTCACTTCCTCAGCCAGCAGTATGTGAAGTATTCTAGTTCTTCGGGTCTTTCCCACAGTAGCTACAATTATTGTTTGCTTCCGGCCAATCTGATAAATATACTCCCATATATAGTTAAATTTCATTACTGGGGTAGTTTCCTTTCTGGGTGGTCCTAATTTTGATAATTTTTCCCCCGTGTTTGTTACGTTCTTAGGATTGTTTTTGAGTTTTTGAGCTTCCCCTCTGGTGCCAGTTTCTCTCCATAATGTTGTCTTTTTCTTGTTACTTTCAAATACATCATTAAACGCTTTATATTTTCTGTCACGTATAAGTACTTTTCAAATTCTCCTTTTTTTGTTTGTGGTGTTTTCCTTACGTATTTTAAACGTTTTGTGTGGTTAGATGAAAATTTTAAATTCTTTTTATTACATTTTAGTTATTCCTTGGTGTGTGTTGAGATGTCTCTTTCACAGTGGGGGTATTCTGGTCAGAAGACAGCCTACAGGAGTTGGACCCTCTCTCTCCGTCTCCTATGTGGGTCCCAGGGATCAGGCTAAATGGGAAGTGCCTTTACCCACTGAGCCATCCTGCTGGTCCAGATATAGTTTTTAAAAATAAATAATTTTGATTTTTTTCTGTCATGCATAGTAGTCCTTTTTTTCCTGGATTACACATAAAAACTTAACTGTCTATAAACCTTTGTAAAATTAATTTTAAACTTCATGGCTGTCTGCACTTTAGTTTTTGAATATAGGATCTATAGTATTTTGATAGCTTATTTTGACTATTGTCGCAATTTTTTAAAATTAAAATGCCCTCAAATTTAGAACATATTCTTTGTTTTTTTAAACAGGGTTTCTTTATATAGCCCTGGCCATCCTGAAACTCACCAGTAGACCAGGCTGGCCTCGAACTCAGATCCTTTTGCCTCTTGTCTCCTAAGTAGTACAACTGAAGGTATGTGCTGCCATGCTTGACTGTTTTTGTATTTTTAAAAACATTATTTCTGTGTCATGTCCTGCAAGTGTATTCCTCTAGTTATACTCTGAGTTTCCTACATTATCACCCAGACAGAAAACCATGTAGAAAAGTTACTTGAAATGATGTTAATATGTTAGTTCTGAGAGAAGTGACACATCTGTTGAGCCGTCTTATCCCAAATATGTTTTTCTTGAGGTCTGTTCGTTTATATCTTTTAAGAAATCTTTGTAGTGTGTGTCCATGTGTCTTACAAGTCATGAATTTTTAAAAGAAGTATGTGATGTTTTTATTTAATAAGAATTCCATTCATGTATACAATGGAGTTTGGTTCTTTCAACCCTCTCAGTTACCCCTGAGCTTCCCCTCCAGCATGTCCTCCTTCCTTACTTCATGTCCCCTTCATTTCTGAAAGAAATAACCCATGCGTCCAGTCGATGCTGCCAGCGCATGCTGAGGTGTGACATCATCCAGCAGGAATACACACAACCTGCCAGTACCTGTATCTCCAAAGAAAATTGGCTCCCCCTCCCCTTCAGTAGCCAGTAGCTCTTCAAGTAGGAGCTAACAACCCCCGCCCCATGCTGACATACTTGGTCTAGAAAGGTGATGAATGAAGCAAAGTCAACATCTTTATTTTGTTTCTATTTTTAATAGAGATGGATTTTATGCCTCAAAACTTATATTAGTCAGCTTTTTCAATATAACAAAATGCCTGAGACAATTACTTATAAAGAGAGAGGGTTTATTATAGCTGCCAGGCCATGGTTGGATGTGTCCCCTGTTTCTAAGCCTCTGTCAGGGCCACATGGTAAAGCAGAAACCAAGAAAGGGAAGATGCAGTGGCTAGGCAGGTCCCACACTTCCCAGGAGGATACCCTTCCTCCACCATTTAAACCACGTCCCCACCACATTCAACATCTAAACTTTAGCATTCGGATGCCCATGTCAAAGTGTAAAATGTGCTGAGCTATCCCTAAGAGTCCCTAAAGGGTTACTGTTGCAGCACTGCCCAAAAGTCCAAGTTCACGGTCTCCTTTGCAGCCGAAGGTAGAAGCAACTGTGAGCCCCTGCAAAAATAAATAAATAAATAAATAAATAAATAAATAAATAAATAAATAAATAAATAAATAAATAAATAAATAAATAAATAAATCAAAAATAAATCAAAAATAAAATCAGAAAGGAATTTATACTTCTAAGTTATATGTCTGGGCAGGCACAGAGTGAGCTATTTCAGAAGTGCAGAAGTCGGAAAGTGGTTAAGAGACGCTGGCCCCAGGAGAGACTAAAAACAGCAGAGTCAGCATTAACTCCTACAGCCTCCTGAGGAGGGCTTGGGACCCATTGTGAGGAAGTGGTTTTGCTCTTTACCTCATTCAATGCATATGACTTGTCTGTTGGGCGGGTTTTGCAGGTTGTCTGCAGCACCATGCCGACACATGTGCATTCTTGGGGTATCAAGACCTCATGGTTCCTCTTGCTATGGGCTAGCTGAGGGACTTACTGCTTACTGTCCTTTGGATTCTTGGTGGAAGCTGCCATAATGTCTCCGTAACTGGTGCATTCTGCATGTGTGCGCATCCTGTGGATGGTGCCAGGTTCTGCTGTCAGAACCAGCTGAACACGGGCCTGCCTGAGCCACAGCAGCTTTGGAACATTTTACTGGGCATTGGGGGAGGGTACCCTCATGGCTCTGTTTGAAAAGACCACCCAGGAAAGTCTTTGAAACACATTTGTATGGCTTGAGTGGCCTTGCTGGTTTGGTGACTGCTCCTGAAGCAGCTGTCCCAGGGTCCCAGAACAAACCCTGTGGCTTCTCTGTGCCTTTTCTGGGGCTAGCAACAACACTCTGCTTAGCTGGACCATCACATATACTGCTTTTCTAGCCAAGCTGTAAATTCCACATTGCCTTTTACATTATTTGAGATCAGATCTCACTGAGTAGTGTAGGCAGTGAGCTTGGAATTCTGCTTCAAACCTTGTCTCAGACCCTCTGCAAGTTGTTATTATTGTTTATTATTGTCCTCCTTTTTTAAAAAAATACTTACTGAGTCTACTTAGTGCTGCTCTTAGGCACATGGGTGTGGTGCCAGCCACTAGAACATGGCAACCTACCAGGAGCCACACCCCTGAAGAACACTGACTCTCCCTGGCCCAGCAGCCAGCATGTGCCAGTAGCTCTCAGCTAGCTGTGGGGCCTCATGACCCCCGCCCCCAATATTCAGCACATCCTTTAAATACTGCCTTATCTCTGGAATTTTAGACAGCTCACTTCTGAAGGTTCCATAAGGAGTCAAGAACATTATAACTGGAATTCTCTAGCAGAGTAATAGGTTATTTAGAAGAGGGCTCATTTTTCTTGAGCTCAGAATATAGGTCTGTGGAAGACCTCAAGTAGAAAGCATTGAACACATGCCAGAGATGTCACAGGACTTCTATGTTTAGAAACTGTTTTTAGTGGGAACAGTTTAGATTAGGATAAATAAACATTTTTGAAACAGCTGTTCATAGAGCAAGCAAAGTTTTAATTATGCTATCTGTTACAATTGAATGAGAAGAGAACCATTGCACTAACCAGCGAGGGTTTCATTCACACAGAATAGACGCAGAGTCTTTAGTGACTAGAATTAATAAGATATATGTAATCTTAGTGGGGAGTATGTCAGCTTCTGAACATGGAGTTTAGTTTTTTTTTCCCTCCTTTTCCCCTCCTTTTCTTTTTTAAAAGCAGAGTCTCACCAGGTAGCCCTGTCTAGCCTGGCTCTCACTATGTTAGCCAGGCTAGCCTCAAGTTTGCAGAGATCTACATGCCTGCCTCAGTCTCTGAGCGTTGGGATTAAAGTTATGCACTACTGAGCTGGCAATATGGCCTTTTTATATTTTAAAGATGTCAATTGTCCTTTTTCCCCTAAGTTAATGTGTATAGATATGTGTAGTCACAGCAGTGAATTTTGTATGTAGGAAGATGTGTGACACAGGTGCTGATACCCTACCCCAGAGCCACGGAACTAACAGCATAGGGCTGTCACAGAAACACCTTTAATAAGCAGAACAAGAAACCCAAACACATATTCAAGTATGGACTTAGTTTATGGCGATAAAGCCAGGACAGGATTTCAGTAAGCGCACCCAAAAGAACTGGTTCAATCTTGGGAGAGAAAGTCTGCATCAGTAGCCAAGGAAACTTCCAGGCATATGATAGATTAAAATGGAATAAATAAGTGAACAAAGAAAGAGTTACAACAAAATACAGGTAGCTATTTATTTATCCCCCCCCTGACCCTTTGCATTGCAAATCAGTTAAAAGATTGAATGAAAAAGTCTGATGTGGTCAATGGTCTGTTAAGGACCCATGTGGACCTTAGAAGAGAAGAGTGTGTGTGGCAATTGCCTAGTTCTGGCGGAAATAAGGTCACTGATGGCAAGTTCTTATAAACTGGGCCAGCATCTTATGCCCTAGAATTTGTTCTCCCATGTGACGAGTGATTTTAATTTGGAACTAGTTAGCTGGGTGGTGGTGGTGTACACCTTTAATCGCAGCATTTGGGAGGCAGAGGCAGGTGAATCTCTTGAGTTCTAGGACAGCCAGGATTACACAGAAGAACCTTGTCTCAAAAATGTAAAAAGAAGAAGGAGACATACAGAGGGAGAGGGAGAGGGAGGTGGGGGAACCAATTTATTACTCAGGTCAGGAGAGGTGCATTCAATGGAGTTCCCCTAAGAATTTGATCAGCTGGTGGTTGAGCTCTTGGGCTTGTCCCCCGAATGATATACTTTAAAGATTCCTCCATCTTGGAAGGCATGATGGTCAAGTGAGTAAGTCATGCTGCCAAGCCTGACGATCTGATTTCAGTGCCTAGAACCCACGTGGTCAGAGGAGAGAATTGACTATCATGGGTTGTCTTCTGACCTCCACATGGGTACAATGAGATGTAACACCCCCTTCACACACACACACATACACACACTAAATAAGTAATGTAATAATCTTCCAAAGATTCTCCTGGTTTTGGTGGCTTGATGGTTCTGAGTAATAGCCCCTTTTGAGGTGGCAACACTCACCCATTGAAGAACATCTTGCTTGTATCTGTTCTGGTGACCTCAAGCAAAGCTGTTACATATTACTGTAAACTGTGTGCAGGTTGTGGTATGGACATACAGTGTAGTTCCTGTGCATGAAAACCATGATCAAAAGTGATGGGTATCTCAGGAAGAGCATGTTCAGTTTTGTCAGAAAGCACCACGCCTTCTTCCCAAGTGTTTGCCCCGTCTTGCCTCACAACCACCAATGAATGACAGTTCATTCGTTGACTGTTCGTGCTTGTCTCTTTTCCTACAAGATACGGTCTACTTCAGAGCTTTGCCTTTCCAGTAGACATGCAATGATATTTTGTTGTTGGCAGTTTCTTGAGCATGGGATGGGCATCTTTTCACATGGCATCTTGTATGTCTCTTCTGGGAAGTCCCTGTGTTTAAGTTAGGTTCTTTTTTTACTGTTATTATTCATATATTTTGCAAGCAAATCTTTCATTAGATTGCATTGTCTTCCTTGGGGCTAGTCTTCCATCTTCATCACAGATTGTTTTGTGTTGCTAATGTTAATAAGTTTTTTTTCTTTCCATTTATGGATCTTGGTTTTGGCACCACTGAAACCAAGATTACCTAGATTTTTCTCTTGTCTTCCAGGAGATAATAGAGTTTTTGCATTTCATGTTTAGATCTGTGTGTTCCATTTTCAGTGGGTTTTTGTGGAAGGTAAAAGTTTTGTTTAACTTCCTTTGCTTTTTGTCCCTCAAGCATGTGGGTGTCTAGTAGTTCTAGCTGCATTTGTTGAAAAGTCCTTATTCGCTGCATTGGCTTTGCTTTCTTGTGAAAGATCAGTTGACTGTACTTGTGTAGGTCTATTTCTGGGCTGTCTATTCTGTCCCATTGATCTGTTTGTCTCTTCCTTTGCCAATAGCACAATGCCTTGATTACTGTAGCTTTATAAGAAGTCCTGAAGTCAGGTGGTGTCAGCCCCCGGGCTTTATTCTCCTTCTGTATTGTGCTAGTTGTTTCTGAGCGATTTCTCTTGCTGTACAAACTTTGGAATTGGTTTGTCGGTATCCAGGAACTAACTCTCTGGCCTGGGTTTGCTTTTTAAACTAATTTGTTGAGTTGTGAAGTCTCAGTTGTGTTTAATTCTTGTTCTAAAGCCGTTTGCCTTATGCTCTTTTTTTCTTAGGAACCATCAAAGTTATTGTTAGATGGTAGAAGCATAATGATTATAATAATAAGCAACTCTATGGTGTCATTACACTTCCGTATCACATAAATACACACAGAAATACGTGTGCTGTATGTATTTGAGGTATATAAGCCCATACCTACAGAAGGGTATGTGTGTGGGGGTGGGTGGGTGGTGTGTCTAAAGGCCAGAGGTTAATGTTAGATACCTTCCTAAATTACCTCCTACCTTATTTTTGAGAGTCTTTCAGTGACCCTGAGGCTGATTTTGATGAGGTTGGCTGGCCCTTGAGCTGCAGATACCTTCCTGTCTTTATCTCTTTGGACTGGCATTACAGATACATACTAGCACACCTGGCTTTTACATGGGTGCTGGGGATTGAAGCCTGTCCCTCATGCTTGAGCAACAAGCACTTTGCCTATTAAGCTATGCATGCAAACAACCCCAAAGTCCATTGTTATAATGATTCTGAGATACCGGTTCAAGGGTTGTATCTCTTCCTACTTGTCCTGCCCTTTGACTGAATTTGAATTTATTGGGGACAGGTGTTATATTAACATGACAGCTGTTTAATATCACCACAGTGCTATAGAGTGAGCTAAAGAATAGAAATGCTGAAATATAAAGTCTTGCTTTATCCTAATATAGTTATTCCTGATTGGTAGGTTTATATTCCAAGAGTGTTTAATGTGACATTGGATTTTTCTGTTTGTAATTCAATGCCTGAACCATGTTCTTAAGGCTTACACTCTAACTTTTATGCTTTCATTCCTTTGTGGGAAGAATTCTATAATTGCATGTAGAAAAATACTACTATTGGGGCTGGAGAAATGACTCAGTGGCTAAGAGTTTATCCTGCTCTTCTAGAGGACATGAGTTTGGTTTCCAGCACCCACACTGGCTGGCTCACAGTCACTTGTAACTCCAGCCAGGGAAGGCAACACCCTCTTGTGGCTTCCACGTACACTGGCATGAACACTACACTCATGTGCATGAATATCCATACAGACACACACACACACACACACACACACACACACACACACACACACACACACACACACACACACACAATTAAAAATTTAAATACTAGAAAATGAAATTCTCCTATTTTACTCTATAAAATATTTAAGCAATCAGGTGTCATGGATGTCTGGGTTAGGGTTTCTATTAATGTGATAAAAGACCAAGACCAAAAGCGACTTGAGGGTGTGTAAATGGTTTATTTCACTCCAGTAAACAGTCCCTGCCCTGGGGTGGGTGAAGTGGGCGGGGGCAGGGGGTGGTGGTGATGGGTCAGGTAGGAAGTCAAGCATGGCAGGAACTGATGGAGAGGCCATAGAGGAACACTGCTTACTGCCTTGCTTCCCATGGCTTGCTCAGCCTGGCCCTCCCAGCCCTTGGACAGAAGACAAATGTCCAGTTTTTACTTATTATTAGAAAATCAAAGTAAAGCCGGATATTACTTTGTGCTTACGGGGTCCTCACTTATATTCTTCATCCCTGTTTATAATCCTCCGTCCTGCTTCCTATTTGAAGGAATTGGTAGTTTTCTAAGTAATTTCACTAGTGCTTTGTGAATGGCTATGAAAGTGATTAAGTAGATATCAAAAATATCTAATATGCAGGATATCTGATATGCCACCCCCAAAGGGGCTGTGACTGAGAGGTTGAAAATCACCGACAGAGAGCATTTACTACAACTACTCTCAAAGTGAGTAGACAGCAGTGAAGGCAAGCCATTTGAGATGTGTCTTTGTCTCTCATGGAGCCAAAAATAATTTTTTAAAATTTAAGGTCTGCGACTTTTCCCCCACAGTGGTGCTTGTTAGTAGATTCCCTCCTAATAATACACAATGTTGGATCGTGACACATTGTAGACAAGCAGGTCATTGTTTGAAATAATGTGTGCTGTGTTCCACGGACTGTGAATTTTTGTCCTGAATTGTTTTTATGATACAATTTTAATTCTACAATACAAAATGTATTTTAACTTTGTGCTAATAGAAGGTGCTTGTTTTTAGATTTGATGTTGGCAGTTTGTAATGATCTTTAAATTATTGTTGTGGTTTTTTTTTTTTTTTTTGCAAATAAATATTTACATACTGTGTCTTATAGTGTAGGCTTTTTAATTTTTGAGATTCCCCCACTACCACCACCATGTGGCTCAGGCTGACTTAGCAATAGCTTTCCTACCCTCACTGGCCTAAAACTCATGACCCCCAACTACCTTAGTCTTCTGAGTACTGGAATTGCAAGCACCTACCACTATGCCTAGCTTAGAGTCAATTTTTCTTTGTCCTAAAAATGCAACATAGGTTTTTAATTGATATATTTTTAAACACAATTGTTGTCCTGTCATGATATATACAGCCCCAGCTATTCAGTGTTTGAGTGTCCATGTTCTGTCTCCTCATTTCATTGATGGAGTTAAGCATAGGTTGAAGTAGAATCACAGACTTTTGTCTGGGTGCACTAGGCCAAGAGAGGTTATGCATGCTGAAGTTAAGAATACAGTCTCTGTTAAGCCTCAGGCTGGGAAGATGGACGTGACTGGATGAGTTATAGCAGGGAAGGAGGCTCTCACTGTTTCCATCCAGCCGGGTAGGACTTAGTACTTGGCAGACAACACATCATCTGAGTAGATGGTCCCAGCATCCTCTGAATGAGTCCAGTGACGATACCGTGAGTTTCTGTGGAATCCTGTGCCTCACCTCAATACCACAAAAACTGGCCGAAGCCCAGAATCTTTTCTTTCTCTTACTCTGACCCAAACTCCAGCCACTTCACTTGGATTTCTG